>VDFB02263082.1:0-20495 GCA_007258455.2 Sequoia sempervirens | reverse complement strand
AATATAGTATGTTTTGCATGTACTTAGGTTGGTCAGACATACACCTTTTTATTTTTTCCTCAAAATTTAGTACTATTGTATTGAAATTTCAAATTTTCAACAAATAGATTTACTCCAGTTTTTTTCCAAAAGAGAACTAGTATCTTAGAAACTACATTGAATTTTCTACAAATTTTTTTCTTACATATTTTTCAAATTATGTTAATAACTTATTCAAATATTTATGTTAAGCTCCCTAACTCTATTTTTCTGAATTTTCATTGTTGCTTAAGGGCCTAGTTTGGACCCTCGTGATCCTGCATTGACCCTTATATGGATGATTTTTATACATACAAAGAGTATGGCATTCATGGTATGATACAATGTTTTTTGAAAATAAGAAATTGTGGATGCCAAATACTTATCTCTAGACAATCATTGTCAAAAATAGGGAAATTGTTTATTTCACTCACTTGTATTTGGTCATTATGGTGGATTGAATAAAAAAAAAACATTTAGATATAAAATGAGATGAATAAACAACCCTAATTTTTAATCTTTCATGATAAACACTTAGAATATGGGAATAAAAAAAGTAAAATTATATTTTTAAATCAAGTATGTGTCTACTAAAATTCAACCCCAAATTGTGTAATTGATTTTACTATGTTCTTTATAAAAGAATACCATAAGTGGCTTTAGAACTTATTTTCTTGATGCTTGAAGTCTACGATTTTTTTTATGTTTTCAACTTAATGGTACTTTTTCAAGATAGAATTTCTAAATTCTCTTAATTTTTTGTTTTAGGATTACAAATAAAATTCAAATGAAATGATATATTTAATTAGGCTATGCATAATTATCTAATTTTTCATTGACTTTTTCAAGCATGTACAATTTTTTTATTAATAAAAGACTTAATATCACTAAAACTTTCTTGTTTACTAGGGTAACCTACAATGATTTTATTTTCTTGATCAATATTCTTAAGTGCTAACAATGGTCCTCAACCTAGGTAGTGATCTTAATTATTTATTGATTGAGCTAAGGAGAGATAAAATAAATAAAAATAGAAATAGAATTAAAAAAACAAAGTGAGAGAAAGAACATCATAAAAAATTAACTTATGTAGGTGATTTAGGTGTCTCTAATGGGGATATAGATGTCTAGATAATAGTAGAGATGTGCCTCAAGTAAGAGGAGAACTAACTCAATTAGGGCTATAAAAAGATTACTTGCAGAAATGTAATTATTGGAAATATTTAAATTGTAAATGGCCGGATGGGACCATTATATCCAAAATCAAAGCTAAAAACATCTACAATGTGATTGGATATAATGATGCCATCATTGACCATGTCAATTCTGTTTGGTACTCCACCCTTGACATCTACTCTTGGAAGAATTATTTTGATATATTGTGGAAAGGGCCTATTGAACCTAAGATAAAATGTTTTAAATGGTTGTTGGTTCTTGACAGACTCCCAATTAGAAAAGATAACTTTGCCGCTGATTACTGTAACTTGTGCAGACTACCTGAGTCTGGTAGACACATTCTCTTTGACTGTATTTTTGCTAAGTAAATTTGGCATATGTTTGGTATCACTTATCCTATGAATATTAATATTCTTGAAATTATTACTGGGCATATTGATGGGCTAAAAAAAGATACTAATCTATTTCGGAACATTCTCTCTTCTAATATTTTATGGTAGATTTGGAAATGTAGAAACGAGGAAAGGTATCAAAACAACCCCAAAGTTCTTACTGAGTCTTTTCAAAAACTCACATATTTTAAAATATTCTTGCAGGTTCATACTACTATGTTGATTGATAAGGAAAAGCTCAAAAGGTTCCTGAAGACGAGATATGCCACTTTCTTTGTCTTTGAGATGAAGGATGGATATGATTGGAGGGAGAATATGGATAACCTACAGATGTTCGAGAGGACTTGCAAGAAGCTTAACTAGGAGGTTAAGAAAAAAAAAATCCAAAAAGGACCAAATCCTTATGCTTGCACAAATCCAGGAGAAGAAAAAAATTGCGTGGATGGAGGGATCTATGGGGTGGACTACTTGGGTAGACACCCATGATGATATCTTACACTAGTCTTTTGGTTTCCTTCTTGTATCTATGTATAGGACTATATGATATGTAGATATTGTGATACTCTTGATGTGAGGCTTGGCCTCTTATTTTTATACATTTTGATGTAACTGGTTATGTTTTTGTGACCCCCTTATATATAATACAAAAATTATTGGAAATATTACATTTTATGTAGTTAGACATGGGTGCAAGTAGTTAAACTATATTGTCTGTAGTTACTCATTCGATCGCTTCACCATCTTCATCAACCACTTATAAAATGCATATGTAATCATCAAGCAATGTAATTTACTTTTATGCATTTATCTATCACTTGGTATCAGAGTTTATCTACTTTCTTATGCCTGTGTATTATTATCGGTCTGGCGTTATGAGTGGTAGTTAGTATTCTTTGAGCAATCAAAATGCATGGGTTTGGATCTACAATCAGATATCAGCAGATACTCCATCACCTATGACCCCTATTCACCAGAGCCATTAGATGCTCTGTGACGACATCTACCATCTCGAGTGCGAGTTGAATATTGGTGGAGATTTAGGCTACATTGGCATTGAACCTACTTGATAGTGTATTTTTCAATGGTGTATATCATGGTGGCCAAAGTTATCATTGCAAAAGTGGTGATTCAAATGCTTTGAAAGCTATTGGTATGTGATGGTTTTATCAGAGTTTGTAGAGTTTTCATAACAAAAAAAAAATTAAGTGGAGTAGTCTAGTTGATTATAGTTTGGCGATTATATTTTCAAGCATATAAGTATATTTCCATACCAATCATGAGAAAACCATTTGACATGTGGGAAGACAAAATTTTAATAATAAGGCATGCGGATTGGCATAAGCATATATTTCTAGTAGATCTCAAATCAAATAATTTGTATTAAGTTTGTCCCAGTTTTTTGTGTAGAGAGATGAGGCCTTATGCAAGGTGAACAATTATTGTAATTATTTTTGTTCCTCTGAGTCATCAATCATGTGAGTGGAAAGGAAAAAGCACCTACAAAGGAAACTAAGTTATTAGAGTGGAACAATAGAAATGATAAAGTCAAGGCCATTAATAGTCTTGCTCTTTCTGAGTTTGGACTACATCATGTAGATTTAGATAAATCATCATTAGAAATTTGGGAGAATCTCAAAAAATTATTTGGAGAAAAGGAAATCAATGCAAAATTTTCCCTAAAACTTCAATTGTTCAAGTTCAAACTGGAAAATTGAATCACAATGTCAAGTCATATAAGTGGTTTGAGACCTCTCATTAGGAAATTAGCAGAAGTTCAGGCTCCAATAGATGATGAAGATTCTAAAGCTATCTTGTTAAACAACTTCCCTTAAAAATATAGTAATGTTATTTTTACACTTACCCAAATAACCTCTCAAAGATTAGAAGATATGATTTCAACTCTTTTAGTAGAAGAAAAGAGAAAAAATGAAAAATATTCAGATGATGTTTCTCAACTAGATAAGGCATTATATTCTCAAAGCCATGATAAAAGATCAAGTACAAGCAGTGAGGAAATTAAATTTTTTTATTGTAAGAAAAAGTGTCACACAACGTCTTGTAAAATTTGAGCTAGAGATGTTCTGAAAGGAAATATCAAAGATAAAACCAATGAAGGAAACTTTTCCTACATTAAAAATGAGGATTCATTAGATGATGAAGCTAATAATTAATGACTCTTCTGGTGTTGATGGTTTTAATCCAGAATTGGTAGTATAATCCTTCACTTCATTGAAGATTGGTGGCATCATAGGATGGAGGAATTTCCATCATCTCAAGTAATATTCTCACTTTGAGATGATGCTTTGCATGAAAAGTGTTTTTTGTTTTAGTTTCTTACTTCTCCTTGATGTTGCTGACAGATTTGAAGAATACATATTGTGAACTTTGTTTTTTGGAGATAGGTAAGGGGTTTGGTGTAGAGATCAATATGGATGGTTTCGTAGCAAGAATTCATGGTTGTGATCCAAATTATACCCTTACGAGCATAATTAAATAACTTGATGGAGCCATTTGTTTGGAGAGCTCAATATGGATTATTGCCAAATAATTCAAGGAATCTATGATTCGGTAGTTCATAGGAGGAAGAAGAACTTGGGAATTAGGCTAGGGGATACACCTTTACAAGGGTTAAGAGATAGCTTGATGGAGCTCTTCCCGATTCATGATTTCTCTCTTGAAGGAAGATCTTCACAAAGATGTATATATTTTTTATTCAAAAAGTTTTATTTTGTAAGCTTTAAGGGGGGGTCCCTACGCAAGGTGTTTTTTGTGGTTTTTTGGAATAATGTGTACTAAGGGTGGGAATATTGGAAAAATTACATTGTATGTAGTTAGGTGTGGGTGTAAGTAGTTAAACTATCTTGTATGCAGTTACTCATTCAACCACTTCACTGCCTTCATTCAACCACTTATAAATGTGTATGTAATTATCAAGCAATATAATTTAGTTTTATGCATTTATCTGTCAGTAATAGCATGTACATTAAGTCTAGTTTCTTTATTTTCTAGATATTTATATATATTTCTAATGGTAGTTGACCTATACAAGGATAAATGAAAAAATTCACACACATTCTAACTAGTAATTTACCTATTATCTACTTTGAGATTAGCTCAATTCAAATATGATAATCATGGCCTATGCCATTATTTTATTATATTTTATTTTTCTCTTTGTAGCATCGTAAATTGTCACCATTGACAATTTCACACTATGTTTTGTCCCCAAAAATTATTGAGCCTAATTGAGTCCCTAATTTCCTTAATTATGCATTTTATAGCCAATTTGTACCACTTCTCAAGAAATTTCAAGAATTGAACAAATGTATCCTTTTAATGTATTGCCCCTGACACCTCATGCCAAGAAAATGGAGCTAGGACTAGGATGCCCTAGGGTGTCTAAGTCCTATTCTTTCAGGACCCAATTTTAATATGTTAGTGTTGGCATTTTAATATTTAAAATAAAACTTGCAAAGTTCAGCTATTGAGATCTATTTTTTAGGAAAATGAATAAATGTTTATAAATACCTAGTAATTTCACCATTTGAAATCTAAGTGAAATAATCTAGCAAGAGGTAAAAAATAAGAGCATCCACTAGAAAGTCAAGAGCAGCCTTCTAGGGATTTATTGTAGCAATTCAAGATCCAAGCATCATGTCAAAGTGTGTGATTTCATATTGTCATATTATCATTGTTTTGTGAAGGCTAACCCTTGTAGGTCTACAAGGAATTTCAATCATTCAAGAAAGCAAGATCCAATACCTTGAGGTGATGTGTATGACTCTAGTCCTTCAAGGAAGCCATTAAAGGGTGGTGTGTTGCAACACTTTATGATTTCATCATTCCTTATTTTATTTTATCAATTTTTATCATTGACACTACCATTGTGGAAGTGGAAACACTAACACATGGTTTGACTAAGGAAAGACCCTAAATGGAACAACCCTTTCCTTATCTTTGAATGTGCAGGTTTCCAGCATGAATAGGATTAGAGGAAGTTTGAGGAAAAGTTCTTCATTGTTGCAATTGAAGCCCTAAACCTTGTCAACTCATGAAAAATCACCTACAAAATTATCTGATAGTATTTTGTCAACTTTACAAGTAGATCTCAAATTTTTTATCAAAGGACCTCAAAAATAGAACAAGAGAGCCATAAAAGGAATTATAAACACTTGGGTGAATTATTCCTCCTATTCACACTAAAGCCAATTTTTTTGGGTAGGTACATAGTCTTTTGCACTTCCTAGATCTTCCTACAAACCGTTGTTTCATTATATGCATTATCGAGATCTTGAATTTTACATATTAGGGCGCATAATTTTTTTAGCTTAATCATAGTCAATCAATTCCAATCCATTCCCATCCCCAAATTTATAGAGATCTATGTTTTATTGGCTCACCTTCATGGTTGAAAGTCAATCTATACACATTGTTGATCTCCATCTCAATGAAACCCTAGGAAAAGGCCTTCAATCTTATTATTCTAAGAACTTAGGACTTAGGATCACCATTTTTTATGTTTCATTTTGGTGATCCTGACAATTTGACATCATATACCTTCTAAAATTAATCCTAGATCTAGGTTTTTCTTTGTATTGCTTTGCATTTCTCATTTAGAGTTTCATTTTTGTATCATAAAAACATAAAAATATTCAAAATATTTACATCTCATATTTCATCATAGGTTTCATTATGTTTTATTTCAATCATTTAGGTTAGATATATATTCCATATTGCATTCAAACTTGCTCTTTATTCTTCCATACTTGCATTTGAGTCATATTATCTTAAATTGTGAAAATTCTAGTAACATATTCACTTGCAAACCTATTTTCACATAGAACCAAAAACTTTAGACAATATAATAAACATTAAAATTTTGAATATTTAGAACTCCTACCAAGGACTCAAACACCCTTGGGAACCTCTTTCCTCCTACACTTGCATCAACAAACTTTTTTACACATCTTATCTTTGTGTCTTCAATTTATTTGTGCTTGTAGATCTTTGAATTGGAATTCTTAATTTCATGTATTTAGGTATCTTTCATAGAGTTCAAAAATTAAAAGACATTACATTGTTTGATTTCAATATTGTATCAAAATTATCATTTATAGATTGTGGCATCTTAGAATGAGTTAATTATTGTATTTTAGATCTATAAATTATATTCAAAATTGTCAAAACATCTTCCACATTGTTGCACACTTGCATTTTGAAGCACATTGTCTTAAATTGACTTGCTTTTCTTCAGATTGCATGCATTATTGGCCCTACCTTTATTATTTCACACATTTGGCTTGAGAGAAATAGAAGGATTTTCCAAGATGTAATGTAGGATGGGGATCTTTTATGGAGAAAGATCTTCAGCAAGATTCAAGAGACTATTTTAGCTAAATGTGATCTATTGGTTACTGTGGAGCCAAGTGATCTTCCCTTTGTGAGGTTCATATGAACTTGGAGGATAGATGGTCTAGTTTCTCTACTAGTAATGTCCCTCATCAAGTCAAAAAGAAGGTTCATCGAGAGGGTCGGTGGCGTCCTTCCCCACAAGAGATTCTGAAGATAAATACTGATGGATCTTCTAGGGGGAATCCTAGACATGTTGGGATTGGTGGTATTGATATAGACAATAATGGTGGTGTGGTGTTTTTATTCTCTATTTACAAGGGTCACCATTCTAATAATCTTATAGAGGCTCTTGCTATTTTACATGCTATTGAAATAGGTTGTTCTCTAGGCTGGAAGAGGATTATTTGTGAATCAGATTCACAGATTGTAGTTGATATACTAAATGAGCACAGATTTGATGGTGTTCACTAGAAACTTGTTGTTGTGATCCATTAGATTGTGAACTTGTGTTATTCTTTGGAATTTTTTTCCTTCTTTCATATTCCTAGGGAATTGAATAGGGTAGTTGATCTTCTAGTGAAGTGGGCCTCTGAGCATGGGAAGAATTGAAGTATAGATGATTGGGGACTTTTATCCTCAGAGCTTTTAGTGTCCCTCAATAAGATAATCTTGGAAGATCTTCATATGTAATTGGTTCCTTTGTTGGGTTGCTTTGGGGAATTTTGTTGCGGGTTTGGTTGGTTGTTTTTGGTGATTGATGCTTTTTCTCTATAATTTTTCTTTGATTCAATCATTTTTAACTCCCCTTTTTTCTTTTTAAAAAAAAAACTTATTTGCAAGTAGACCTAAAATCCTTTAGCAATTACTTACACAGTCAGACTTTAAAATTTTAAAAAACTTGTCCACAAAACATACACCCTTGGACACCTCTCTCATACTAATTTTGGCTTAATTTTCTATGATAGAGATTTCTTAGTGTCCTTTTTCCAGATCTGATATCTATTTTTCAATTCTATTTACAAAATTTTCTAATTTTGATCATTTGATTCATAAGGAAAGTAGAAGCATGTTTCCTTTTCAAAGATGTGGTTCTGATATGGTAACACATGGCTTGTATGATTATAATATCCCTACTTATTAGTATCATCTAAGGAAATGAAATGAAGTCATTAACAAGAATGTTAGTCATTTTCACAATATCTCTCCTAATTGTGAGAGTATCTTGGTGCAAGAGAATAAAATCATTCACACATTTCTTAATATCACTTTTCCTAATCTTCATTCATCTCCCAACATATCTCCCATGAGAGAATTTTTTGGTGCAATAGGATGCAATAATGGACTATCATGACAACCGTAGTTTCTCTTCTCCTTATACCTCTCCTACTTGTGAAGAAGGTATCTGAGTGTTAGAATACCCAATCATTCTATGTCATGAGAATCTTGTATGTCTCTCCCAATACTTCTCCCACTTGGGAATATATTATGGAACAAGAGGATGGAATTATTGATATATTTATTTCAAAAGATAGTAAGAGGGATTACATAGATAAAGATGCTAAGGTGACCTTAGATCTCCCCTTGATAGAAGATCATCAACAAGAAGTTAAATCAATTGAGGTTATGGACACACAATTTCCTATTAGATCAACTTTGATTAGTGGACCTCCTAAAATTCCCCTAATTATTGGACCTCATAAGGAACCTCTCGTTATGGGACCTCCTAAAACTCATGGCCATATCCTAAGCTTTGTAAAACAACTTACTAGTAACCATGTGTCACAAAACCAAGTTACCATATTGTATCTCATACATATAACAATAGAAATAATAAGAAACCAAAATAAACTCCAACATCCATCCCATTTCCTCAACAATACCTCCCACCTGTAACATCAAATATCCAACATCGTAGTGGCAAAGAATATGATCTTGTTGAACAACTTCATAACACTCCTGCTAAGATATCCTTGTGGGATTTGATTCAAACATCAACTATTTATTATGAATGCTTCAAAATGCTTTGAAAAAAGTTGGTGTCCCTCCTAGTGCACAACCAAATGATGTGGTAGCTTTGATTGAGATATGAATTCACCTAGTATGGATATTGTCTTTCATCAAAATGAATTGCATCCTCTAGAAATGCAAAAACAAAATGATGCTTTGATAATAATGGTTATTATTATGAGTGTTGAGATTAGACGCACCCTTATGAAAAATGGTTCAGGGATTAATGTTTGTAGTGTAAATATTTTGGATAGAACTGGAGTAGGTAAAATTTTAATTCAACCCACTAATTTTTTGATCAAAATATTTTATAACATGGAAAGACAACTGCTTGGTGTGGTAACATTACCTATCAAATTTGGTAAGGTTACATTACAAACTCCTATCCATGCCACATGCCTCATGACCTTTCATAAAATATTCTATGGGGTACAGACCATGCATTCATGAAATGAATGGATTGCCTTCAATGCTTCATCACTTAATGAAATACACTTACAACAATAATTTTTAAACGATAAAAGCTAGTCCTAAATCTAAAGATTGTTTACAAACTGAAATAGGAATGAATCATCCTCTTTGAACATTAACACCAAGTACAAAAGTGGAACCTTTACAAGTTAAGGACAAAGATGAGTGTCTTTCATTGGTGACAAATTTGTTAGATGATAAATGGGGATCATTATATTTCACACCTTCATTCATGGGGAAATATAAGATCACATAATCAAAATCAAGAAAATAGAAAGAATTCACAATGATATCAACACAATCTATCACTAAACCATCAAAAGCATTTGAATCCACAACTTCTAGAAAAAGAGGAAAACACAAATTAAACATCCACAAATAATGAAAGTGATTATGAAACACCACCTTCATCAAAAGAAATGGAAGCCATATATGGAAGAGGTTATGAAATTTTAAAACAACTTGGATATAATGGAAAAGGATGTGGTGTAAAATAATAAGGTATCTATGTCCCCATAGATCCTAACATGCAAGAAACAAAAAGATTTCTTAGCTATTGTCATTCAAAAATAACAAAAATATCAAAAATATCTTTACTTAATCGATAGCATTAGTTGTTGCTCCTTGTCATGTGGTAGTTGTAGTATCACACAATACTCACTACTATACATGAGGGTATAACTAGAGGCTTTATGAAATCATATTTAATTTCGCAAGGAGTAGTGCATCATCATCCATCTTGGGCTCATCCTTTTCCCTACACTTGGGGGGTAAGGGGTTAGGTAGCCTTTTGTTAGGTGCATTACTTCTTGGGATCCCTTTACATCTCCTTAAAATGTTAGTGTAGTGAGTACTAAATATTTCAAGGGGCATATAGTCCCTTGCTCATTTTTTTCTTATGTGGAATGGTCCCATTTTAGTGATTATAGCATACATCTCCTTGTTAGAACACAATGATCTACTAAGAGGGGGGGTGAATCAATAGATAATAAGAACTTTACCCCTCAAAATATAGATTACTTATCTCAAATACTTAGTGCAAATTTCTTTCTCAAACTCTTAATGTGTAGATTGAAAACTTAAAGATGCAAACATAAATTTGCAAATACACAATCACCACAAATTCCCACAACACAAGATATACGTGGAAAACCCAAGATGAGAAAAACCACGGTGACAAAGCTACTTGAGTCTCGTACTCAAATCAAATGTCACAAATGAAATCTTATGTTACAATGTTTAGAACTACAACCCAAGGAAGCACCAACTCCCTAATTTAGAAGTTACAACTTCAAGGATGCTACAACACCCTTATTTAGGAGCTACAGCTCCAGGGAAGAAATAACTCCCTAATCTAAGCTACAACTCAATACAATGAGGCTACAACCTCTGTGATAACAATCTAAAATATGCATGAAGATTGGTTCTACAAAACTTGATAATGCATCAATATATTCAGTACATTGTTGCACTTTCTGCAACTCACTCTCTACTATTGGAGCTACACACTTCAACAAAACATCCCTCTGCTCTACACTCTTCTCTACACATAGAACACTCACTGCTCTATTGACTGCACTACACACTCTTTTCAACTTGAATGCAAACACCTAGAGGATATTTTGTATTACGTAGTCTAGGACTTCTTTTCATGTGCATTCTCTCTCTAATGTACTTCTCTCTCTTTCTTCAAGACTTACTACATCACCCTTACTTTTTTAACTGCTACAAAATTTTGACAATATCTAATTGTCTTCTTTCTCCACCAACCTACAATCTTTTCCTTGAGATTATCTCCACTGTCCAGATCATCTCCAACTTACAGTTAGGGTTTTCTTCACATACAGACTTCACTAGCAAGCTTCCTCTAATTTTTTTATACACACCACTGTCCAACTCATGATTAATATATCTGATAGAGTTTACCAGATATTGCCATATCTTGCATCGAGCCATCCAACATTTAATTCTATTACAAATAATTTTCCCAACTTAGCTCTCTGTCAAACCCAAGAATTTGATATGCATTAAATGCATTCTCCTATCGATTTGATATAATTTGATCTCAATCACCTTTGTAATCTATGCTACCATCTTGAAGTTCAAATATTCATTTACATTGGTTGCTGGTGTAGCTGGACCAATTAATTCCTTCCTCTATGTTGGTTTGCAGTCTAAACCCTCATTCACATTGTCATAGCCATTGTATATTTTCAACTTTGAATTTGGACCATTGATCTCCTACCTTCACACCTTCGCACCTTGAACCTATATTCTGCATTCCTCTTAGCACCTTAAAGACCCAATTGTTTGATAAACGGTCTTCAAATCTCCATTGTCGATCTCCACTGACTGAAGATCACTGTTAGAACATCACATGTTGCTATCAAAGGGACTACCATCTTAAACTCACTGATGTTCACCTTTCTCTTTGATATTGCTTTTGAAAGACATGGAACTACACACATGCCACCTATCATCCATGCCATTTCCATGCAACTCACCACATCGATGTGAGTTTGTATATCAATTAATCGCAAACTACCACCTAGCTGCACATCACCATTCACCTTTGTCGCCTTCCTATTGGGTCCCACCATGACACTATACATCATCCATCATCATGATTTTGTTCTATCAAGGGGACATAAAATGTACTCCCATCGAAACCACATTGTCTCTTCAATGAAGAGACTCCAATCTTCAGATTATTTTACTCCTGCTAACTAAAAATTATTATTTATTTTTCAACAACAATGCAAAGATCAACCACCAAACGGTCATCATGTTTCATCCTTTCATTCACTCCTTGACTATACATTACCATTCCTCATACCATCTCACTTGTCACCATACTACATTCAGTCCTACGCATCGACATTACACTCTCCCATCACCATATCATAGAGACAAGCTTCATAGTCCTGGTGATATCACATTGTCTATTCGATGAAGAATATTATCGCTGCATCGAAGAGACATCCTTGACACTCCCTTCAAAATGACTAAGTCACTTCAATGACAACAAAAATATTGAATACATCATTCTGATGCAAGAAATCTGTATGTTGTAGTCACATTTCCACTTCATAACCATATCACTACTTCATAATCCACAACAAAGACGTGGATTAATACCATTCACCCAATCTCGTTACACCATGTATCTACTTTGTAATCATTTACAACAATCATCATTATGACTAGGTCCCACAATGAACGACTCCTTCACATCACTAAATCGAAGAGACTTCTAAATAACTCCCACTGAAACCATTCACTCATGCCGATAATCATCACAATACATCCAAGTGCACCCGATTCATCCCTTGATGCTCTAAAAGAGATGGAATTTGAAGGTCATAGTATGTGCTCAAAAATATTTATTTCTTCTCTTGATTGATGCTATGGTTTATCACTTAAACCACATGGTTGTTGCAATCACAGTGATTAGATAGGATTCTATTTTTTTGGTGACTTGCATTTGGGGATTGCAGGAAGCTTAAGTAGTAACTTAAGCCCATTACATCCATTTTGTGATTGGCCTCGTGTGTGTAGATTTCCGGTTAGTGGTGTCCATGTATTCGTTATGGGGTGATGATCAAAAATCATCAATGTCGCGAGATCATGGAGGAATAGAACATTAGAACCACAAGTCAGTGGTTATGAAGTTTTGGAAACCTCCAACTTACCAAATGCAAAGACAATTGGATGAGGGTTGAAAACTCAATGGAAGAAATGCCAAGTTGGGGGATTGGGGAGACAATTCAATATTGACAGGAGTCAAGCAGAAGTCTCTTCGAAGTACTGATAAACATCAGTATGATAGTGTGTTTTTGGTGAGAGGAGATGTTATGTCTCTTTGATGTGGCAATGTAGAAAGTGAGTTAAGGTTCATCGGTATGATAGGTACCTTTTGGTGGGACATGGCTTGAAGTCTCTTTGACAGCCAAATGATCATCTTATCAACAAGATATTGGTGTATCGGTAGGATTCTAGGAGGACTCTCTTTGACAGAGCAATAAGGAGGAACATACACTCATCAAAGTGATAGGCTAGTTTTGGTGGGAGTTATTGTAACACTCCAGAATCATCACAATACATTCAAGTGCACTCATATTCATCCCTATACTTTATGTTTTGCATCATTTCTTCATTTACATAGTTGTTTGCATATCACAATGTGTTTTAAAACATAGTTGTAATTGCACTTTTGCATTCACTTTCGGTCATTTGGATTAGTAAATTTCATTTATTTAAGTTCATTTACATTTAAAAACATTGCATACATCCTAATTTGAGTGATACATTAGCATTTTTGGCCCTATCTCTCTCCTTTTAGGTGAAAAACCCTAGAAGTACAAGATTAGTCCATAGGGTCCCAAAAATCTATGTTTCATTTTGGTGAACCCGACTTTTGAAAACTTTGAATTTCTAATTGCATTCACATATTGCATCTTAGTTTCCATTTGCATTAGCATTCAATTAGGATATTGATTTGTTATTGCATTCTAGGACTTTTTCATTTTGCATTAGTTAAAACTTCATTTAGATTACATTTTTGCATTACATCTCATCGAAAAAAGTTAAAATTTGCATTCTTCATCTATCATTTCATTTTGTACAACATTTAAATCATCTTTAAATTTTTGAAAAACACTAAAAAACTTCATACTGGGACTCATTCACCACCCAGGGCAAATCAGTCCCTCTACACCCTTTCAATAGCATCTCTATAATTTTTTTAGCATTTTTATGCATTACTGCTTCCCGTTTCTACATTCTATTTTCATTTATAGCATCTTTGTTTTTAATCAATTCTTGCATCTTTTTTTATTGGCATCATGGTATTTTCTTTCAATAAGTTCTGGAATTCATTAAAATCATTGGTAGACATTTCCAACCATGCATTTGGTTGTGACCCTAATGACCTTGAACTCCAGCATGCTCCTACAAATCCTAATGATTGTCCTCCTCGTGATGTAGACATCATTGGAGAAGATGATGATAGCATGCACAAGTTGTACAATGACCGCCTTGACAACCTAGAAGCCAATGCAACCTTTTACCCATCCATGAAATCACAAGACCTTCCCATTGTTTTTGAAAAGGAAAAAATAGGTTTTATAGTGACCTGAAACCACCAAGTTTAAACAAAAAAAGATAGAGGAAAAAAAGTCCAAACAAATAGACAGCTGTCCCAAAAAGGAAACGACAACACAAAGAGACAACAGGGTCCAAAAAAAGGACTGCCAAAAAGTCAGGAACAAACACCACCGCACTACTCCAAGGTGTTCAACAACTCCTCGGCCTCCTTTTCAACATCCTTCATATCCTGTAACCCCTACTTGAGGATTTGAGCCGTATGTGAAGAAATCAGGGTCTTCCTCTTCGTATTAGCTCGGGTGCGAGTTGAAATCCCTTCAACAACAGATCTGCTGCAGCCTCTGTCCGCATCCAAATCCACGACCAACGATCCCTTTTGATTTTTTTGAGCTTTTCCACCATAGCATTGATGATAATAGTGTTATGCCTGGCAATTTTGTGATTATTCGCCATAGTGGCCCTAATATTTTGGCCTATCTTGGACATATCACCCTCGAGCCTGGTCAATCTTTCCTCCTGCAAATGTTGTCTTTTCCTAGATAATGGGGTTTCCTGTCCCTCATTCTCATTACGATTCCTCGCAAATCTTCTCGCCTCCAAATCCATGACTCCCTCGTTGTTGAGAAATGTCTCTATTACTGCCTTTCACTGTCACTTCCCTCCGGTCCAATTCTCCTGGAGAACAAGGAAAAGGCCATCCCGCATTTCTTTTTCTTCGGCCAATTTCACAAAGTCCTGTAAGACTCTGAGCTTTCACTCGTGGCAAAATTAATTTCATCATGATTAGGGGAATCATTAGGGGTATTCCCAAATCTTCCAGATGCAGGGGTCCCAGGGGCCGACTCTTTACTGACCATAGGTTTATTAGAAATAATTTCCATAGAATTCCTAGAGTACGACCACTTCATAACGAGGTAGTTTAAAACTAGAGACCGAACCTCAGATAGGGTGTAGCCGTGAGAGACTACCGAGATTAGGACAGGCAACGATGCAAAACCAAGGATAGAATGTACCATGCAAAGACGATTAGACATGGAGGTAGAATAGAGTCCATAAGGGCATTTCCTCGGCCACATAGGGACCTGGGAGAAATGGCATAGGGACCAATAGGGGCAACAAGGAGGGGCTAGGGGGTCGCCTCCCCGCTACTCTCGCATCCCTCATCATCCAAATCCCCACATCAACAACAATTTTGTAGGGCAAAGCGTGGCCTTGGTAATGCTCATAGATGAGCCTAACAAGACCAGGGTGAATAATAGAAGTCCTCCTAGGGTTTCTTTCAACTTCATCAAGGAAATTCTTCAAAGAAGAGAATAAGTAAAAAGGCAAAGAGATACGAACCTTGTGACGGAAATGGTTCACAATGGCAAAGTGATAACCATACGCCCTGGTGAAACGCCCATCAACCATGATATACTCCATTATTACTCTTAAAAATTTCCTCCAGATTGATTTAATGGACTCCACATCAAAGTAGCTATTGGCAACCTTAACCAACTTAACCTTCTTTTTTAGGAAATCTTATGACCGCTTCATTAGAGAACCGACGGTCCCGATAAAATTTCACACCCTCAGTCGAAAGACCAGTAATCTCACCAATTATTTTCTCATTCAGCTTAACATTCCTACCAAACAACACAATCTCACCATTTTTCCAATTTTTGGCAAATTAGTCTAGCATCCCCTCATTCGTACCATGGAGCTTTTCCAAAAACGGGACTAAACCTCCCTTTTCAATTCTTTCCCAGGCTTTAGCATTCTTTCTATGCTCTTGAAAGCTACTCGGCTCCACATGTTTTCTCTCTCCCCCCATCTTCAAAGCTCTGTTATACCACACCCTACAGTTGCTCTGGGTCTCGTTTAAGCATATTTTATCAAACACCCAGAAAGCGTGCCGGAGACTCTTCTTGAAAAAGAAAATGACATCGGTCCCATCAAATCTAATGAAATCAACGTACCTAATCTTTATCCTCTTCATCATGATGAAGACAAGCTTCTCTTCCATGCATTGAATCATAATAAATTAGCGCTTTCACCTCAGAATGGAGGTAGTCATTCTTCCTCCACATGTTTTCCCTGCCCTTCTTAACCCCTTCATTGGTGAAGTAATTAGCCACCTTATTGGATTCTCTGTAGGCATAGGCCACTTTCACTTTATCGAATTTACTTAATAAGATTATTGTATCTTCGATCTACTTTTTAATGGTCCACGAGGGAGGGGTAAGCCCAAGAATGCAATTTATTATATTCATTGAATCACCCTCCAACCAAAGACATTTTGTGTTCATCTTGAAAGCTAAGTTAACCACATGATAAGCCCCTACCAAGACCTTCCCATTGTTGCACCTCCTCATCAATTTTCATATTTACATCTTGAAGTCACTATAGGACCTATGGTTCCTCCCTCAAGTGGACCTAGTTCCTCTCATCAATCACATTCACAACCCTTCTATGAGCACAAATTCACAAAAATTCCTATCAACCTTGAGGAAACATATGGAAAAGGATTCACTATCTTAAGTAAACAAGGTTGTGAAGCAAAACATGAACATGACATCCATCAAATTTTTGAACAACAACTCAACTACAGCAAACACAATAGGACTTGGATATTATGATTTTTCTCATCCTGAAAGACATCCTCTTCAACCTAGGAGACTTCCGTATGTTGGAACGGAGATCTTGAATTCTCCTCCTAACTTAAACATTTTCCTTCCACATGAACAATCACTATCTCCTTCTAATGATAAGGATGTTAGGATCCCTATGGGTCCTCCTCTTTCTATTCATGAAAAAGGAGAATCTAGTAAGTGAAAATGACCTTACAAACTCAAAAAGATCAAGTTTCCCACACATCCTCCACTTGAATGTGAACAGAGACTTCAACTGCTCTTAAATAAAGGTCTTCTACTTTTACCACCTATGAATAGGTTGGTTATTTGTCTGAAAGACTCTAACATACCATTTTGCAAATATCATTGCATCCTTGGACATCGCACTGAAGAATGTCAGACATTGAAGGAAATAATGGACAAGTATCACTTCACTGATATCGATTGTTTCCCTCTCATACCTCAATGCAACGAAATCCCATCATCATGCCATAGTTGTAGAATTCCCTATTCTCACTATTTCATGATCCTTTCACATCATCCACTACTTGTCCTTTTTTTTTTCCTTTTTTTTTTTCATGTGTATCATGTTCCCTCGTATCATGCATTTGATGTTCTTCCTCTTTGTACACTTCTTCTATTCATATAGGAATTTTCTCTTCTTCTTTTTTGTTTTGTGGTTCTTGTTTTTGGATGATGCAAAAGCATTGAGACACCCTATGTCTCTCAGGTTAACCTCCACATAGTCCTTATTCTTTTTTCTATTTTATTTTCGTTCTCATTTTGATGACGCAGTGCCGAGACACCCCATGTATTTTACATGTTGACCTTAAATCAAATTTTTATTTTTCTTTTTGTTTTAGGTGTTCTTCCTTTTTGATGACACAAGTAATCAGGACCAAAATGTCTCCTTCATGTTCACCCAAAAATATGTCTTTTATTTCTCCCCTTTCATTTCCTTTTGTCGTGTTTTCCTTTTTGGGAATGATGCAAAGCAAGATGGCAATGTCTCTTCCATGTTGTCCCACAATGGACTTTTTCCTTTTATCTTCGCTTCTCTTTGTGGCTCTCATTATTCTTCTAGTTCTATGTGCCTCTCTCGGAATGATGCCGATAGTTTTAGCTCTTTTCATAAACACATTGCAGTAATGAACATACTAACCCTAAATCCATAGATCCTTTATGTGTTTGGTGTTTCTTTCTAGGGGAAACTAGCTTTTTCTTTTGTTTTTCCTTTTCCTTTCTTTTGACATGACGGAGCCTATCTTTGGAACATATGATTTGGCATAGGGCTTTCTAAGTTGGTTTCATGTCTTGTTTCTTTTTTGCATTTCTTTTCTTCTTTGTAAAAGTAATTTCTCACAGAACGATGTGTAATAATTCCTTTAAAGTGGGGGGAATACATTACCATTAATTCATTTGCATTCTTGGTTGCTAGTGTAGCCTTTTCATTTATATGATGTGTTTGTCCCTTTGTGGATGACATTGGGTGTGATGTCCTTCATAAGTGTGATCTTTCTCAGCATATTGCATTCCTCTTGGTGGCCTGATGCGATGCACTGCATCCCCTAACTTGTGAATATACTATTCTTTGATTGGTCCTCTCTTGGAGACATTAGACACAATGTTCCCTAAGTGACTAACCTTGCATAAACTAAACAAGACTCCTTAACATCTTTTTACATTTTTGTAGTTTTACATTGTTGCATTTTGTTTGGACACCTTGCATAACACAATTTACATGCCTATGGTGCCATCTTGTTTGTTCATGAGTTCTAAACATACGAAGCTTTACTTTTCTCATGAAGCTTGAATCGATACCCACTCCTTTTTCTTTGTGGCGCCTTGTTAAAGTTATCAGGTGGTATAACTTTGACATGGTTGAGCGGGAAGCCCACCTAGTAGCATGACCTTTCCCATTAGCCACTTTTGTGTTTGTGAGTACATACCAACTAGCGTATGTATCTTACCTTTTGGGATTTCTCACCCCATGGACAACTAGTTCTATGGCCCCAAAGTGAGTATATAGTTGGGCTTTCTCACCCCACAGACAACCCAAATTTTTGTGGCCCTAGAGTGAGTACACATTCTCTTTTTCAAACAATTAGCCTAGATCTATTTCCACAACTAGTTGGATTGATGATCAAAGCTTCATCCAATTCCTTTCAACACTTGTGTGTTCCTTTTTTCTTATGTCTAGTTTTCCATGGGATCTTCATCCTAGGGGCTTGATCATCCCTCTTGACCGTTGTCATTCCATCTTACTAATGTAAGTGCATTTGAATCGTCCCCTCGATGTTCATGGCTACTTTACTGTGAGTTTGAAATAGGTTCATCCTCTCACTAAAGTGGGGGCTAAATGTACCATAGAAAAATGACCACTTGTCATTTTCATGGCCTTTTAGGTCTTGTTTCATGGTATTTGATATATGTTGCTCTGATTTTATGTTGTAACATGGCTTGAACATGCTTATTTAGGTACTAAAAAAAAAGAACGACGTCTTGTGAAGGTGTTGCAAAGTGTTGTAATACATTTATACATTCTTCTAGACTCTATTTAATGCAATTTAGCTAAATATCACCTTTTTACTCATCAACAAGCCCTATTTTGAAGTGTTGTAAAGTCTTGTAACAAGCTTTCACATTCTCCTAGGCATATTTTCACTATTTACACCCTTCTCATGTTTTATTTAGTTATTCTTTATGTATCCTCATAAGTTGTAATTAAGTGTATTTTTGAATGTTATCCCGACAAATAACATTAAATACAATATTTTTCCCAACACTTGTTTTTAGGTCCTAGGTGGGACCCAATTGCCATGGGTGGTGAATGAGTTCCCCTTGGCCCCAAATTCAAAATATTTCAAATTTCCTTTGGGGATTTTATTCAAAATCACTTGATGTTAGCCTATGATGAGGTATGAATGGATACTAAGGCCCAATAATTGTATAAATAAGTGATTTTCACCTCATTTTATAGCTCCCCTCATTCAATCAAGCATTTCGAGCATTCAAGCACTAATCAAGCACTTTGAAGCAACCATTGACATTACTTCAGACTTTCATTATCAAGGGTTAGGTAAGTTGATAGCACATGCATATTATTATTTTATCTTTCTCTTTCATTTCATTATCTTTTCAAGGGTTTAATTACCAAAAGTGGGGTTTGACCAAGGAAAACCCCTATTCACTAACCCTCAATCATTGTTCCCCTATTGCATCTTTTTTTGCAACTCTTTGTATGAATATTTGATAGGTTATTAGGTGTTGAAGATTGATTTCCAAGTCAGTTAGGTTCTTCAAGTCAACTTGAGTCAAATTCAAGCTTGGAGAGAGTTATTTGTTCATTTTCTATAGAACT
>VDFB02263081.1:0-46424 GCA_007258455.2 Sequoia sempervirens | reverse complement strand
AAATACTAACCATAACCCTAATTGAATCCTAATACTAAATCTAACCCTCAATACCATAAATGTAACCCTAACCCCGAGCTTTATTATTAAAAAAACTACTATTTCTCATAACCCTAACCTATATTAAACCTATTTCTCATAACTCTAACTCTTACCCTAAATCTAAAACTATTTTTCATAACCCTACCCTAAACTTGACCATAAGAAAATCCCTAATCATAACCTAGAACCCTAGCCCTAATCATAAATCTAACCTTAACCCCAACCTAACCATAAATCTAACCCTAGCCGCAACCCTAACCTAACCCTAACCCTAATCAAATTCTTAACCGTAATCATTTAACCATAACCTTAACACTAACCATAACCTTAACCCTAACATGAATTAAATCATAATCCCAAGCTTTATTGTAGAACCCTAAAATTTATAAAAAACCAACCCTAATGCTAACCCTATCTTGGCCATTAACCATAATCATAACACTAACCATTAACCATAATCCTAACCTTAACCTTTCCCTAACCCTAACTCTAACCAAATCCCTAATTGTAACCCTAAACCCTAACCCTAATCTCATATCTAATCCCAACCATAACCAAAACTCTAAAGCTAACTATAAACCCTAAATCATAAACTCTAATCTAACCTTAATCCTAATACATTTTTTCCTAACCTTAATTGTAACTCTAAGCCTAATCCTAACTCGAACACTAAACCCTAACCCTAACTAAATACCTAATCATAACCCTAAACTATAACCTAACCCAACTCTAATCCTAATCATTTAATTAAGATAAAAGTACCAACCTAACCCTAACCATATATCTATTTGTACCATACCCCTTTTGTAATTGAACCCTAATCACAACCCTAACCTAAACCTAACACTAATTATACCATAACCCTTTGTAAATTTTGAGCCCTAATTTTATTGTAACTATAATTAAAACGTAGTCTTAACCCTAACCTTGATCCTAACTATAACTCTAACCCTAACCCTGACCCTAAACTTAACTCTAACCTTGATCCTAACTATAAATCTAACCATAACCCTAACCCTAACCTTAACCCTAACTCTTACCTAACCCTAATACTAACCATAACCTTAATTGAACCCTAATACTTATAATTGTACCATAATCCTTTGTAATTGAACCCTAATTTTATTGTAACCATAATTAAAATGTAACCTTAACCCTAACCCCAAGCCTATCTATTAACCCTAATTGTAACCCTAACCTAACCCTAATTTTATTTATCTTAACCCTAACACTTATTTTATTTCTCATAGCCCTAACTTTAACCCTAACCATAACCATAATTGTAATCATAATAGTAGTCATAACTATAAACCTAACCATAAACCTTGAACCATAAACCATAAACCATGATGGTAACCCTAAACTTTCATTAACCCTAACCATAAACCATAATGCTAACCCTAGCCCTAACTAAATACCTAACTTTAACCCTAACATTAACCAAATCCCTAATTGCAACCATAAACCCTAAACCTAGCCTTAACTCTAACCAAATCCCTAATTACAACCCTAAACCCTAACCCTAATCTCATATCTAATCCCAACCATAACCAAAACTCTAAATCAAACCCTAAACCATATACCCTAATCTAACCCTAATCCTAACACTATTTTTCCTAACCTTGACCATAACTCTAAACCTAACCCTAACTCAAACACTAAACCCTAACCCTAACTAAATACTTAATCATAAACCTAAACTGTAACCCAACCCAACTCTAATCCCAATCATTTAATTAAGATAAAAGTACCAACCTAACCCTAACCCTATATTTATCTGTACCATAACCCTTTGTAATTGAACCCTAATCGTAACCCTAGCCTAAACCTAATGCTAATTATACCATAACCCTTTGTAAATTTTGAACCCTAATTTTATTGTAACCATAATTAAAACATAGCCTTAACCCTAACCCTAACCCTAATCCTAACCCCAACCCTAACCCTAACCCTAACCTTGATCCTAATCGTAAATCTAACTATAACCCTAACCCTAACCTTAACCCTAACCATAACTTATATTAAAGTTGAATGATGATCCAACTCATCATTCTATATCTCTATATATTTATATATATCTATGTCCCTCTCTATCTCTATATCCATATCTCTCTCTTACTCAAGCACACACACATCCCTATTTCTCCCTCTTAACGCGCACTCTCTCTCTCTCCACCTATCTCGAGCTCCCTCTCTCTCCCCTTCCCTCTTCTCTTTTTCTCTCCTCTCTCTATCTCTCCACATCTCTCCCTCCCTCACTTCTCCCTATCCCCTGTCTATGTCTCCATCTCTACCTCTCTCCCTTTCTCTTCCCATATATATATATATTCTCCCTCTCCCCCTCTCTATATCTCATTATATGATTACTTTCCCTACTCAATATATATTCCACAACTAACACATGTTTTCACTAAAGCCAATGCCATGGGCCTTTTTCATCAAGATGCATGGTCCTAAAGTTTGTGACAATCACAACTTTCTTAAAGATAAAGCTAGTTAAAATCGAATGATCTAAAATAGTTAGAAATTAAATTTATGAATGACTCCAATATTCTCTTTCAAAAGATATTTCTAAGTTAAATGAAGATAAGATGGCGATTAAAGTGGCTAAGTGGAACTATCCATTTACCATTAACTACATTCAATAAATGTGTTTTTCTTTTCCTATTGAGATGCCACCAAAACCCAATACATGTTTTTTCTCCACCTCTTTGTCTTTCTCCTCTTCATTCAAGGTGTATAATGCTTCAAGATGTTCAAAATTTGTAAGCCTTATCAAGATTTAGATAGATGATATATGAATTGTAAACCTTCTCGTTCAATGTTTTTAATAGCTTTTGAGAATCTGAAAACAACATAAATTTTGGGTTCAATGTTAGGTTCTTTGATTCTAATGTATAATTATCTCTCCCCTACATTATTATTAGGTTAAAAAATTAAGAGTAAAACGAAATGTATTTTATTTAGATTTATGAGGGATATTTAATTATGTGCATATTGACAAGAAGTAAATTCCCCCCTCTATTTGGCTGTCATCCTTCGTGGCAAAGAGGGAAGAGGAGCTTAAAAGTCTCAAGGAATACTGGTAATTGGGAGAAGAGAACATGAAAGCCCATGTGTAATCCAATGCCTTGAAGATATCAATAGTTGTTTCCTTAACAAATATTCTCAACAATAGAATCTTCATCGCTCTATGCACGGCCCTTACTGAATCGAAAACTCAAGTACAAGAGTTTTGTGAATTCTATTGAGGAGATCATCATAGAAACTTTAGCTGGTGAGAAACCTTTGGATATCATGGATGATATTTTAATTATGGACAATTTCAGCCATAAAAGATATTAGAAAATTGTCTTAAAAGCCTTTTTAAGTGGAGAATCATAGATCCAAAGAGCAATGAATTTAGTGATTTGGAAAGAGAAAAAGAAGGTGCTCCTCCAATGTATTCAAAAACCAAGTAGAGAAGGGACTTTCTAGTTTTACTTTCAGTATGCTCCACATCGAGTAGCCTGACAACATGAAGATCCTGAGAAAGCATCTGCAGAAGGGAGATCTCACGAAGGGCAGTGGGAGGGACGCCTTCCTCATCGGACTCGAGCCTGGTCTTCTTGAGGGCGGCCAATTGCCTTGTCTTCTTGTCCTTGGCCTTGTACACCTTGCCATACGTGCCTTCTCCAACATTCTCCAACTTCTCATACGCATCTATTGCTATCAAATCTAGGTTTTAGAAAAAAATTAAAATGAATGGTCTAGTTTCAGATGAAAGTTTCGGACAGCGTTACAACCATCAAGCATCGACGAAATTTATGTTGTCTTGCCTGCAGAATTTGGTTTTTTCTCGACTTCTTTACCTTTATTTTGCACATCCATGGCACCGTATTTTGCATGTTCTTGAGTAACTACTTATAATTTGGCAAATCAAATTACATGCATGTCAACGATTTCCAAGAAAGATCTGGACAGATATCACTTAATCAAAATGACGTCCAAATTATATCTTAATTTGTTGTAACGAGGTGGCAGCAGAATACGAATCAATTCTTTTTGCTAAGACTGTTACATTCGTTGGCCTCCTATAGGGGTTGTTGTCATTATAAACTTATGCCTCTCCGCGTAATTATGAAAATTGATAAAGAGGCTTCGGATATTTAATAATAGATAGTATAAGGATACTATGTTCAATGATTCAATGATTCAATTATAATTTTTGCTATCAAATCTAAGATCATGAAGCTCTAATAAGCTAATAAATGGCATGTGCTCTATTCAAGTTCAAATTTGCATCTATGATTTTGATTTGAGTATCTATAGTATTAACATTTTTTTTCCTATAATTATGAAACTAATCTACAACCTTGATACTTTCACTCATAATCTTCAAAATCTTGTTCACGAGAATGATGATGCTCAGAAGCACCAATAGAACTTGTTGTGCTATGAGAAGAAGGTGACTACCTTTTACCTTAAACACACCCTTGAATCAATTGAATAATTTGGAACAAGTCTAAAGACACACCGAGCAAAAATGCAAATCTTTGTATTTATCCTTATGATCTCAGATGTTGATCCAATGCTCTAGAGATCAAATGTTGATGATATGATGTCATATGTCAACGATGCTCTCTAATAATCTAAAATGAACTAAGGTTTCATCTTTTTTTATAAAACATGTTAGTGTTCAAAATTGAATATTGTGTAACATACCCCAATGTTTTACCTATTGTTTTCACCTAAGTTTTAACCTATATGTGAACAATTTAAGTTTACCAACACATAGTAATCATTTTTTTCCAATTCAATAACAAAGATGCATATTCTAAATAAACCCATTTCAAATTCCCATTGCATAAATAAAGTAACATTACATAATCCCATGTAGTGATTTCATTTTTCAAATAACATTACATAATATCATGTAATGATTTCATTTTTCAAATACATTTTCCATAAAGATGCAAGATCATAATTGCATAACATAGCTTACAAGAGCTTGCATGGCTTCCAAGAGTTGAATGGATCAAGAGTACAATTGGTCCAAATCTCCCTTCCTGGGCATACATCCTCAAATTTCAGTTGTCGACTGCATGAGGGAGAGTATCACCCAAGTGTTTTTCCTCCAACCATGGACTTACTACGTTCCCTCGCACATCTACCTAATTGGTAAGATGACCCTACCCTTCAACAAGAAGGTTGGTTTGGTATCCCTCATATTAATATTAGCCTACTTGAGCTTGGTGTTGTGTCCTACATATCTAGAGCTTACCATGTAGTAGACACTCGCCTACTTACATGACATTCTAGCTTATCTATGCAACTGTGGCCCACAGTGAACTGACAATGTAATTAGTGGCAACTTACACTACTTTGGACAAAGATTTGATCATTATGTCAAACTCACTTTTTAAGGAGTGGTGTCTCACTTCTATGAAGTGGATGTTGTATGTTCACCCACCCTATTGCTCAATTTGGTAAATAACATAACCATGCTAACTCTTGACGAGATTATTCCATAACATGATTCCATCCCAAAAGGTAATGTACATTCAAGTGATTTAACTAGCCAACTAGGTTATTCCCAACCTTGGTTTATCCTAATCCCAAGAACAAACATCATTGTATACATAGGTTTACATAACATCACAAACTGACAATCTCAACATAATACTTCTATATCATACCATTTTCCAATGTTACCATTCATCAAGCATACATTTGACTTACGATATCCTAGATATTATGATAACACCCTCTAGGGGAAAAGACCCAATTGCTGCCCATGATCCAGTTGTTGTTTACTCCTTGTTCACCTGACCCCCTAATAACCGTTTACATTTTAGTAATTACATTGTTTTAATTATGCCAATAAAAAATTACAAATTACACCAATATATGTTCACTACTGAATGTGTAGTTGAAAAAAACAATAAAACACATTGAAAACTATTGAAAACACCTTAATTTTTTGTGGGTTTTTATTGGTTATCTAATGAACGGGTACTGGCGAAGTGGTAAAGATGTAGGGGATGAAGGTTTAAAAATACCCTTTTTGAGCACCTTTCGCTGTATGGGTTTCACAAGGCGCATTTTAAATACCTAGAAGCCAATTTTTTCTTTTTAAGGTCCTAACTTGCTTATGAAGAAGCCAAAAAAAAAAATTGAAATCGGACCTATTTTGCACTCTGCATGAATGTGTGAAGTTAGCCCTAGCGGCTACTGGTACGTTTCCCCTAGTTGTCACTATTCAATTATTACCATCAAATGCTACAGGCATACATATCAAATAATTATGATTTCTCTCTTCAACATGCCCTTTTGATTATTCTCCATTTCTCATGGATCCTTCCAAGTTATCTTATAAGGTTTCATGTTCATAAACAATCATAAATCTTTTCTTTCAATATGACTCATATATATAATTCATATATAATCTGGAGGACATTTTCTGCTTGAGAGGAGTGTGTGCTTCTACGCCTTTAAGTCCCCTCATATTATGGCTTTGGGTTGGCCGAACATAAGTCCTCTTCTCGAATATCATGAATAGGTATAAACTCTTAGTTGTGTATAAGATATATATATATAGACATATATATATATATATATGTATGTCTATATATATATATATGTATGTCTATATATATATATATATAATCATATTCAAGAGTATACCCTAACCCTAGAGAATATACTATTCTCCTACTTTCAAGGAAATATGAGTAACCATTCAAGGATAAACTATCAACATGGTTTGCATAACATCACATCCTCTCAATGACATATCTAACATGCTATTATTCTTGTAGCATTACTAGCATCATAACTCATGCAAGCATATGTGTAACATGTAATCATCTTGGTACCATATGTATATACCTTCTAGATAGTTAAATACAAATACATCATACAATCATGACATTCATAATAATTATATATAAGTATCATACATCTAATATGATATTCATAACCAATCTAGCTATATGTACAATCTTGCTTAACAACTATGGTAAAAAACTATAACTTGCACAAGCACTTGCATTCATAAAACATAGAATCTGATTAGAAAAGAATAATGGGGAAGAAAGACTAGTATGCTTGGAAATTTCACTTCTCATGGAGTAATTGCTCTCAAGCTCAATCCCAAAGGCTCTGCTTGTTGCTCCTTATATGTTTAGCTTATCTCCAATTCTAGTCTCTTTCCCAACAGTCAAAAACTCTCACTAAATAACTCACAAACACCCAAGAAATCTCTCTCTCTCTTCACTACTTGCACTCAGCAGTACTTACACAAAGAAAAACTATAGTAGAATGGAAACAAATGAATTCCAAATGAATGAATCCAAAGACCAAGAGGTTTCCATCTATTTATAAGAAACTTAATGCTACAGTTTAACTCCGCAAATCACCACATTTTCCTTCCTATTGACACCTCTAACAATGAACATGAATTCAAAACCAACTCCACCTCTAAACAGGTCAACTAAGCAAAATTGGGTGAAATATGGCAGCTAAAAGAATAAAAAATCAAACACATATACAGTTCAAGTGAAATCAACTTTTTATTCATGGATGAGTCACCACTTTCCAGCGAGCTTGCAACAAATTTACTAAGTCAAAGCATCTTCTATGGTTTCCTTATATCTTTTTATCATGCAGCGCAACTCCTTTCATGCCAAGTCTTTGCTTATGGCACCTAGAATGGTGGCAGCCAAACTAAAACAAAGCAAACTCTCAATGCCTTATGCCTTATTGTGGCTTTGACCAAGTCCAATGCCCAGCTATGTGTGGATTTTATTTTTACAAAGCAACTTTAAAACATTTAAATGCATTGACATCTTTTACAAACTACCCCCATCAACAAAAGTAGGTTTCTCAACACATAAGTCTAGTTTTGAATCAACATTTTTATCAAACCATCATCATCACTAGAGTTTTAGGATTTTCACTTGGTTATGTTAGTCCACATCTGAAAAATTTGTCAAAAGTAATATCATTCCTATGATCAAAGTCAATTATCCAAGGTCTTTTACATTGGTAAAACTCATCACAAAAAAATAAAAATATAGGTCTAAATTCATTTTAGTCTTGTATCTCTCAAATTACGAAAAAAAAAACCCAAAAAACATAGAATAGATCCATTCTAGTTTGTATTCATCTCAAAAACATCAAAATACTAAAAACATCCAAAAATTAGCAAAAAGCAAAAGTCAAAAACAAAGTCACTTTTGTGGTTGTTACACGCTCTCAAGTCAAACGAAAAGAGATGGATCCCAACTCTGATCATATGCACAACCCAACAAGTGACATGCACTTTGGTGCAATAAATAGTGATCACAAAAATTCACAAAATCTACCCTCATTTGATGGTACACTTTGCATGACGTAAACCAAGGGCTTACGCCTAAAGAGATTGAAAATGCATCACAAGATCCTAGGATCTTGAGAATAATAGATGAGTCAACTGGTGTCAGCAAACCCTAACAAATACTTCATGCAACTTATACAAAACAAAGCTTGACTTCCAGTCGACTTCGATATATCAACCATCTTAGGGGAGACTTCAAATACCATATCACTAGGATTAGGTGTTGTAAATAGACCTCTACCATTGACACCTACTACATCACCACCCTCATTACAGTTGAACACAGGCATGTCACCTGCTGAAATGACACATTTCCCATCAATTGTGAATATTCCACCACCACCTACATCACCAAACTAATGACAAATCCATTCACCTCCACTTTTACAACTACAACACCAAACCACACTACGACTGCAACTGAAAATTCAACCCTTCTGAACACACCAAATAAAATATGAAAAACCAATCCTTTGTATTCAAGACCACAAGTGGGTACAACATCCACTTCACAGAAAATAAACACACCTCTAAGAAGGAATCAATCCTTTTTTGGAGCAGGTCAAAACAATCCACCTCCACCAACAACCAAACAATCTTGGTTCAACATCCACATTTGGGTTTAATCAACCCCCACCACATCAACCAAATAATCTTGCTTCAACATCCATATTTTAGTTTAATCAACCCCCACCACAACAACTAAATAATCTTGGTTCAACATCCACATTTGGGTTTAATCAACCCCCATCACAACAACCAAACAATCTTGGTTCATAATTTACATATGGGTTTAATCAACCCCCTCCACAACAACCAACCAATCTTGGTTCATCATTCACAATTGGTTTTAACCAACCACCATCATCATAATTCCACCAACACATCCCACCCATGCAACAACACTAGTTTGGTGCAACATCAAAACTTGCATGGATACACATTCACTTCACAATAGAACACCAATCCTTTTGTAAATCCTTCACAAGGTTCCCCACAATACATCCAACCCAACATAGTTTTGGCGACACCATCACCCATGGATCTAATGGCGCAACAATTACAGACATTACAACAACAAATGACCAACATACATGTAACTGGGAGTAGAAAAACCTACTCAGTGGAGGACCTATGTCCTTACCCTTTTGATAGGAGCATTCACATGCCCCCTTTCCCTCAAATTTCATTGTTCCTAAATTTGACAAATATAAGTGAATGAGAGACCCCGTTGAGCATATATGAGAGTTTCATACAGCATCCTTAGACATGGATTTCAAACATACATACCTTACGAGACTTCTTCCACCGATTCTGGGAGGCCAAGCCCTCAAATGATTTGCACACTTATCTCCAAGAATATGCATTTGGAGTGAACTAATGGATAAGTTCATGGCACACTTTTCTCATAGTATATCAATTGACATTAACATCATCAACTTGTGTGCCGAGAAATAAAAGGATAGTGATACCTTCACTTCATTCTTGCAACAATGGAGAATCTTAGCCAATAAGTGCACTTGTCACATACTAGAAAAAAAAAGTGGTCCATATTTTTGTGGAGAACCTCAACAAGGAGGTAATGTTCTACTTATAAATCCATTGTTTAAGCACATTTGAGGAAGTTACAAAGAAAGGACTATCCATCGAGAAATCCCTCATTTCCAAAGGGCTTGTAAAAATATTTAAGGAGAATAACAATTATTCTTCTCACAATAATTCCAATGACAAGAGAAAATTTTGGTCATGAAACAAAAATGTGACAAATGATGATGTTGTAGACACTAACGTTGTAAATAAACCTCATCATGTGTTTAGTCTGAAAGGACCCACATCAATGAACACCAATAAACCTTCACAAAAGTAGGAACAAACTGCTAATGTGGCCCAAAAAAACACATTTTGTGGTCCTCCAAGGACCCCCCAACCAAGATGAAAGTACACACCCTTAGAGGAATCAATTGAGGTAGTCTTAAAGAAACTGCTACAACAAAATGTTCTCCAACTTTCGAAGATCCGACACTACAAACCATGACCTTTCAAATTTCCTTGGTGGAATGATGATGACTTTTGTGAGTACCATCAAAATAAAGGGCATAAAACTTCAAACTATTTTAAGCTTAAGAATGTCATCCAGGATCTCATCGAGTAGGGAGTATAGAAATTGATAAGCAAAAGGGATCCTCTAACAATGATCAAACCATATTTAAGGATCCTTTACAAACCCACAAGTCAAGAAAAGACTCCACGTCCAAAATAAACAATAAAGACACAACAAATTATAACAGTATCACCTATAAGTACACAGTAAACAACATCCACCCCTCTAAAAAAGGAGCCTCATCCACACCTGTCAAATGCGACAATTATGAGTGTCTCATTACATTTGCTAAGAAAGACATGCATATGCAAAAACCTTACCATATTGATGCACTACATATTGAAGCATTCATCTAGAAATATCAAATCAAATGAGTCTTGATAGATGGGGGAGCAGGGCTAAATATTTGTAGTTTAAGTCTTGTTAAAAATTTGGGACATTTAGATGATGTTGTTGATGATAATGCAAGGATAACAATTAAATCATATGATGATGTCGAACGAGAATCAATAGGCACTATTATATTGCCTATACAAGTTGGACCTCTTACAGTTAAGACCATCTATCAAATCATAGATTTGGAGACCCCGTGTAACATTCTTCTTGGACGTCCATGGATCCATTCCATGCAAGCTATGTTGTCTACTTTACACCAATGCATCAAGTTCCCATACAACCGGAATTGAAGTGACTATACTGGTGGACTTGAGTCCCTATACGCATTATAGCCCATCATAGAGCAATCCTAGCCTTCCAAAGCATTGCCTTAATAACACTATTATGCCATCTTCCTCTGCATCAGCTGAGCCATTAGTATCACATACATCTCCCACTCCCTCAATCCATGTTAATGTCAAAGACCTTGGAGTCAGGGAATATGAGTTACAAGCATACCTTCTAAAGGTCAAACCACTACCATCTACATCCCAATCATTTGATGTCCATGATAATCCCATGTTTAATCAAGAAATCTATGGTAGTCCACTTTTCTAAGATGCTCCTATGAAGGATGTCCCTGAACATCCTTCTTTATTCTAGGATCATATTCCCTCTAGTCCACTGCATGGGCTACCACCCTTCTCTCTCGAGAATCTTGAGTTAGATTATGCATTTATAGATGTAGCTTCTACTAAGCTTTCCAACCAACTCATTAATGGTGAGCGGGTTTCCTTTGGTATTATTGGTACTGAAAAAGGATAGTTTTGAGGAATACATTGATGATATCGCTCAACCTATTCGAGAATCATTCATCTTCACCAATCCATCAAATTCTTATAATTCCAACCATTTCCTAAACTTGGATCAACAAGTGTTAACTATGAAAAAGGATAAGGCCATAAGTCAAAAGACAGGAATGAAAAATCCTTTATCAAAAATAGATAAAAGGTCAAAGAAAAAGTAGAAAGATCAAAAGAAGCCCTTAGAGAAAAATTAAATATTTTTTTTCTTGGGACAAGCAAAAAGCAAAAATGAGAAATTAATCTTCAATTATGCCTTTATACCCACAATAATTGAGGGCATATGCAAAAGAACGCCTTTGAGATATGAACTTGTTGATCCAATGTTTCTATCCACATCATTATTTCATAATATGTACAATCTACTAGATCCACTTACATTCATGAATCCACCATCTCATAATAAATCAATTGGCGATGTCATGCAACACATCTTCAATGACGACCCCTTGAGGTGCCTTAATCCATCAGTTGTTCAATCTCCTCTTTAGGGGAAGTATGAAGGTTCATGTAGACCATATTCTATGGATCATTTTTTAGCTCTCCCTACCTACCACATATCACATTCCCCGTATAGAGTTTCATACAATCAGTATCCATCTATGGATCATCGTCCTTCGTCTCCTACAGAGTGTTCCCCGTGATTGCAGAATCATCAAATTCCAATAAAATGATACACTGATGAATTCCAATGACAAGAGAAAATTTTGGTCAAGAAACAAAAATGTGACAAATGATGACATTATAGACGCTAGGGTTGTAAATAAACCTTATCCTGTATTCAGTTTGAAAGGACCCACAATGATGAACACCAATAAACCTTCATAGAAGCAGGAACATCCTACTAATGTGGCCCAAAACAACACACCATGTGGTCCTCCAAGGGCCCCCCAACCAAGACAAAAGTAAATTCCCTTAGGGGAATCAATTGAGGCAGTCTTAAAGAAATTGCTACAACAAAACGTACTCCAACTCCTAGAGATCTAATGCTATGAACCAGGACCTTTCAAACTGTCCCGATGGAATGATGATGACTTTTGCAAGTACCATCAAAATAAAGGGCATAAAAATTCAAACTATTTTAAGCTTAATAATGCTATCTAGGATCTCATCGAGTAGGAGTACAATAGAAATTGATAACCAAAAGGGACCCTCTAACAAAGACCATACCATATTTATGAATCCTTTATAAACCCACGGGCTGAGAAAAGCCTCCATGTTCAAAATAGATGATAAAGAGGCATCAAATTATACTAATATCACCTACAAGTACATAGTAAATAACATCCACCCCTCTAAAAAGAGCCTCATCCACACTTATCAAACGTGACAATTCTTAGTGTCTCATTACATTTGATAAGAAAGATATGCCTATGCAAAACCCTTATGATATTTATGCACTACATATTGAAGCCTTCATCCAAAAATATTGAATAAGAGGAGTCTTGATAGATGGGGGAGTGGGGCTGAATATTTGTAGTTTAAGTCTTGTTAAAATATTGGGATATTCAGATGATGTTGTTAATCATAATGCAAGGATAAAAACTAAAGCATATGATAATGTCAAACGAGAATTGATAGGCACTATCATATTGCCTATACAGGTTGGACCTCTTACAGTTGAGATCATCTTTCAAATCATAAATATGGAGACCTCATCTAACATTCTCCTTGGATGTCCATGGATCCATTCCATGCAAGCCATGCCATCTACTTTACACCAATGAATCAAGTTCCCATACACTGAAGTGACCATACTGGTGGACCCAAGTCCCTATATCATTATAGCCCATCATAGAGAAATCCTACTCTTCTAGAGAATTTCCTTAATAACACTATTGCACCATCTTCCTTTGCAACAGTTGAGCCATTAGTATCAGATACATCTCCCACTCCCTCAATCTAGGTCATTGTAAAAGACCTTGGAGTCAAGGAATATGAGTTACAAGCATACCTTCCAGATGTTAAACCACTACCATTTGCATCCCAATCATTTGATGTCCATGATAATCATGTGTTTAATCGAGATAACTATGATAATCCACTTTTATAGGATGCTCTTATGAAGGACACCCCTAAATGTCCTTCATTCCAAGATCAGATTCCCTCTATTCCACTGCATGGGCTACCACCCTTCTCTTTCAAGAATCCTAAGTTAGAGTATACATTTATAGATGTAGCTTCTACTAAGCTTTCCTACCAATTTATTAATGGTGATCGAGTTTCCTTTGGTATTACCGATACTGAAAAGGATAGTTTTGAGGAATACATTGATGATATCGCTCAACCTATACAAGAATCATTTATCTTTGCCAATCAATCAAATTCCTACAATTCCACCCATTTCCTAAACTTGGATCAACAAATGTTAACTATGAAAAAGGATAAGGCCATAAGTCAAAAGACAAGAATGAAAAAGCCTCTATGAAAAAAGTATACAAGGTCAAAGCAAAAGCAAAAATATCAAAAGAAGCCCTTAGAGAAAAATCAAATAAAAAAACTTGGGATGAGAAAAAAGAAAAAAAATAAGAAATTGATCTTCAATTATGCCTTTATACCCACAATAACTGGGGGCATATATGCAAAAGAAGGCCTTTGAGATATGAACTTGTTGATCCAATGTTTCTATCCGCATAATTATTCTATAATATATACAATCTAGCAGATCCACTTACATTCATGAATCCACCATCTCATAATAAATGAGTTGGCGATGTCATGCAATGTATCTTCAACGTTGATCCCTTGAGGTGCCTTAATCCATCGATTGTGCAATCTCCTCTTCAATGGAATTATGAAGGTTCATGTAGAGTGTATTATACAAATCATACTTTAGCTCTCCCTACCTACCACATATCACATTCCTCGTCCACAGTTTCATACAATCAGTATCCATCTATTAATCATCATCTTGTGTCTCCTGTAGAGTGTCACCTGTGATCACAACATCATCAAATTCCAATAAAATGACACCTTGATGAAAACCTGGAAAACATATGTCTTGTGTGATATCAAAAAAGAAAAAAAGAAAAAAAAAGAAAAGAAAAAGAGAAATAATACGTCCTATAGTGAAAACCATTTCAGTGGTGCTTAGGATAAGTACCATGGAAAAAGCCTGGAAAATAGGCATCATGTGTAGTCGGCTACCGCTCTACCATCTATCACTACTCTATCAGATTCCAACCATAATAACCCGAGCATAGGCTCCTTTGTAATAAAATCTTTCTCACCCTTCTCATGGCCTGAGACTAATTAAATATTTAGTGTCGATCACTTATCATATCTATCCTTTCATAATAACTAGTCCTATTTTGAATTGGGGGCAATCCTTGACCTAGGGTTTCACAAAGGATATTACACATGGAATCTAAGGATGTTATCACAAAAATACAAAAATCGAAACATTCACTAAAACATACTATATAAGAAAATACAAAAATATAGAAAGCATTGCATCACATTTTAGAATCATCATCCGTATAGCATCATATCAAATGTGACATAACATGTCCTAAACATACAATGTCATCATGCATATATATCATATAAGCGTCATAAGTTACATCATAGATCATCACATTAGACATCCATACATTATGTTATATCTATAAGCATAAATTAATATATCATGTGCATACATCCATACATGAGCATAAACATAACATCATATAAATCCATAAGCATCCATCACATAGAAACATGCATACGCATAACATATCATATAATCTCCTCCAAAAATTATATATATATATATATATTCAAAGAATATGTTAGTACAAAAATCATGATGCTCTCAAAAGTGGAGCTCATAGGCTCGATAAAAAATATACATTTCCATATACAAAAAATAAGCCTAGCCTATGCTACCCCTGTCCCCTAAAGGTGAATGAGTGGAGGGAGGCTTATCCTCTCTCTATCTTGATCTCGATGGCCTCGGCTGCTCCTTGTGAGAATGGTGAGGTGACTAGTAGGGTGATCTCCTCAACTAGGATACCCTCCACTGCTTTGTGATCGACATGAGTGGGATCTGCTCTAACTCTCCCGATCACTTAGTGCCCTCTCGACTGTTGGCACTACACTCTCGTATGAGTCTTTTTAGTATTGTGCCTCCTTGCTAGCCTGATTAAATGTACAAGTGAAATCGATAGTACCCCCATTGATAGTAGCAATGAAGTCCACTAGCCATTTCTCGACCCATTGTGCCTATATCACAACCATGTCATGCTCAATAGTCAGTTGAGCAACCTACCCCTGTAAAGCTAGAATTTGGGCAACTTGTGCCTATAGCACTTGTATTTGCACTTGTAGCACCTGGATCTTTGCCTAGGGCCCCTGTCCCTTGTTCTCAACATCCTCCTCTATAATATCGAGGATGGCCTCTCTGTTGGAAACCTCCTACCATCCCTCAACATCGATGGCTACCTCTCGAGCAACCTCCTTTGTGTCTGCCTCCACATCTACCCCAACCTCCTCTACAACCACATCCATCCTGATATCCACATCAACACCCATCTGTCGCTCCCTCCAAACCTCCTATCAAGGAGAAACATCCACCTGTACATGCTTGACCTTGACCTCCTTCTCTACCTCTATCTCCTCCCAGATAGGAGACAATCATCTCAAAATCCAAGGAAAAATCCCACCTCTACCACCCCTACCTCTATCACCCTTGCCTCTATCTCCTCGACCTCCATCTCCTCTGCCACCATCCCCACCTTTTCCTCCACCACCTCCTTTGTCATCTCCATTCCCCCATCCTTGACCTCGACCTCCATCATCTCCTCTCCCTCATCCTCTCCCCTATAACCTACCCCAGGGACCTCTGTCAAGCCTCTCTATAGGAGAAGACCTATCAAGATCTGTAAATGATGTGGTCCCATGTTGTGCCCACCATGTATCATAATTAGTTATAGTCCTGACATCTACCAACTCTGTCGGGACACCCATTGCACTAGTCATAGCTTATCAAAATCCTAAATTGCAACTTGTACACTAATCATTAGACCCCACACAACTACCTCCCAGGCCGATTGATCAAACTCTACAACTTCGATAGGTACATCCTGTCTCTCTCCAAACTGTTTGAGAACCCACTCTGATAATTGCTACTATATGATGTGTTGACTTTGCACAATACAACTGATCAAATAATGAGTCTTCCACTAATAAGGAATATGATCTATGTCATCCTCCCAAGGAGCACACAATTGGTAAGGCCTCTAGATGTAAGAATCAAGTAAGTCAATAACATGTCTCCAATAACCAACATCTCTTACATGAGTTTATGTGATTGTTCCTCCATAAATATACACATATGGTAGCCCTAGTTGTAGGTCTCTCTCTACAAGTGATCTAAATACAACAATATGCTCCCATGCCCACACCATGAGCAAAGTGGTACCACAACTGATGGACTGAGCACCTCTGTAGGTGACATCGTGCAATTGGAAATACAACATAGCAATCATGTAGGGAACCCAAGTGTATATTGTGGAATGTTCCATCATACCTATTAACATCTCACCCCATCCAACAAGGAATCCATGTCCTCGGCGATCTGGTATAACAACGCCTCTGATGACACTATAGATCACAACTATAAGTTGCTCATATCTATCTGCTAGTGTGTCCCAATGGATCTCATAATCCTCCACACCTAGGAGGTTTACATCATTGGAATCAAAATATCTCTAAATGGTAGCTAGTACACAGATGAGATCATATACAACACGCTCCCCATGGATCAGAAGCCGAAGAATATGCCAAACATCCTCAAGAGTAACGATAGCCTCTCTAGTGGGTAAATGAAATGAACTCGTCTTAGAGTACCATCTCGCCACCAAAGCAGTCAACAATCCTTAGTTAGCCTAAATCACGGGCATGAATGTGACATGATATAATCCCAAGGCATGTAGAATATCCATCTCCTCATCATTAAGATGATCTCACAAACTGAATGAAGAAGGATGGCTCTCTCATGTATAAATTGGAAGAAATCCCAACTATGCTCACAAGATAAATGCATTACGTCAATCCAGACACTTAAACAAACCTATTGGACATTTTCCACATTTTGAATTTTGTAAAAAACTAAGTAAATTTCATTCATAGTCAGATGTGTCGCACCATTCAATAGATGTGACTTACTAATGTGGCATACAATTCAATTGCGTATAGGCTAAATGAATGTGACACATTGCCAAATAGATGTGTCACAGGAAAACACTCGTGGGTTTCTATCCTACACATGTGGTGTACCATAATAGTTGTGGTGCACAAAACAATTGCGAGCAACCTAATAATGACGGCTTTGGAGAACACTCACGGTGCACCCATCGACAGATGTGAGAAGCACGATAACACATGCGGTGCAAAAACTACATTGCATTTGTTTGGTCATTTTTGACCCCTAAAATCCAGAAAAAATAAAAAAAAAATTCAAAGTAGGGAAAGGTCACATGCCACATTGCCTGATCCCTCAGGTTGTCAGAAGGTCCTGACTTGATAATCGTGATGCAAGGCGACTGGAACTAGTGACATCTTTCCAGTGCTCCGCAACAAAATCTCAACTTATCTAGCTCTAAAATTTCTAAAAGCAAAATGCACAAATGACTATTTTGGACCACTTAGGGGCTATTTATAGACAATTTTTGACCTAAGTCGACTCCCCTTTATAATTGGGTGCATCAACTTTGATCTTCAAATGCTAATATAGACACCTCGAATGTCCTAAAATCAAAATCTTTTACGACCAGTGTGATTACCACTATAAAATTAGCTTATCAGAATAATTTCCCACTTTTTGGAATTTTTTGAAATTTTCAAATTTTTTTGAGGGGGCACCATCCTATCTTGCCATTATTGGCTTGCATACTAGGGCAACTCCTGAACCTGAATTTTTCAATTATCTTTGACACAATGCTATAAAAACACATTATGTCAAAGAGGGGCAAAATGTAGTTGCCCAAAATTGTCCTAGTCTGCAAGTAACACCTTTTTACTAATTTACTCTTTTTCCCTAATGATTAAATAATACCTTATTATTTAATTATTATCAAATATCATAGTTTGCTATTAATTAAGTGGCTTTACGTTATTTAATTAATTCATTAGCATTCACCTCTTCTGATTAATTAAATAAATCTTATTTATTTACTACATCCTAATTATCATTAATCTTCATGATTAATTAAATAAACCTTATTTATTTATTTACGTCATTAATTACACTTATTCTTCCATTTTAATTAAATAGTTATCATTAATTGTTTAATTAACATTCAACACCCTTCTTAAATTAAATAATTGCTATTATTTATTTAATTGAACCACTTTTCCACTTCTAGATTAAATAATTAGATTAATTATTTAATTCCTATTTCATCTCAACATTATCCATTCATAAATAAATATATATTTATTAATTAATCTTCACTTGCACATTCCTCCAATAATTAATTTATTAGTTATTTAATTATCCTCTCATGCATAATTCCCTCTTCCATAACTAATCAATCAATTTAATAACTAATCAATCAAATTTATGATTAGCCAATCAATCCCCTTAACCAATCAATCATTTCCCTTGACTAATCAATCAATTTGTGTGATTGATCAATCAATTTAGTTAACTCCCCAATTAAAATCCTCTCAACATTTTATTTATTATTTGGATCCATTTTTATGTTTATATATCACTAAATATAAGTGTATTATGCTCCTCAATTAATGGTTGAGTGTGTGAAATATCACTATCACCATTTAGAGATGGATAATCTTCCCTAATGTATGAACAAACCTAAAATATATGGAAAATACTTAATCGCATGATGATATGTATAGGTAATTAACCATATCCACCAAAGTATTTTTCTAAATAATCATCACTTACAAAAGTGTCTAAAGGAGGAAATGTATGAATACAACTACCAAAGATTAAATTGAGGTAGGCTAAGACTAAAGCAACACCATCACTAATATAAAATCAATAACCCATGTCCTTGGTATCATTATTTTATAAGATTTTAATAGGTTTGAAGCTACCTTGTTGATTCAAATGTATAATCTATTTCCATTATAACCAATATTTTTTATTGTCGAACCCGAATCCTAATACCTAAAAAACACAAGAAACAAACACATTATTAGATCAAATGCAAGTAAAAATCAAGATTCCCCGTGAAATCCACTTAAATTACAAAGAACAAGAAATGAAATGGAGAACATAAGCAAACATAAACTAAAGATATCAAATCCTATTTAGTGTAAAGAAAACTCTTGATCCCATTGGGGAATTGGTGCCAATTTGATGTGAAAATTGGCCCTTTCCCAACTCCTATGATGCAATTTTGATGAGTGATCCACTTTGTTGAAGATTCAATTGAGTTATATGATGAAAAATCTGCATAACCTAGCTAAGACCTTGATAAAATTGATGAAAATAGATATGCTTGAGGATAAAATTGAGTATAGTAAACTTGCTCAAATTGTGGATGATCAAAATGAGGAGAGAAACCTCTTATTTATAGAAATACAAGATGGATGAATGATCAAAATGAAGCAATGTGGGATCATTCAACACCCAATGGGCAAGTGCCACTTGTCAAGATGTGAATGGGAAAAGAATGTGCACATTTTGATGAATGTACCCATAAATGCAATTAGGTGGAATTTGAAAATAGTGAAATGACATGTAAGAGGGAAAAAGAATGACTTAAATGCTACTTGGCTCAATGCACAAGGACATGTAAGAAGGAATGAATGTCTTGTTGGAAGGAAAAATCCACTTGGAGGGATTTCAAATTTGGATGAATATTCCTCTAAAGATGCCAAGTTGAGATAAAATAGAGATTTAATAAATGAATTAAATGTATTTTCATGTGCAAGTGGAAAAAGCTAGAGGATGGGACATGGATTAAGATTAGATTTAATTAGGATTTGATTAAATAAGAGGAGATTAGGTGATTTGACAATTTTGACTTAGATTTTAGGATTTAAATAAATCAAAGTTGTGAGGAAAATGATTTAGACTTAGTTAAATAAAGATTTTTATTTATTTAACTAAAGGGGATGATTGTTAGATTAAATCAAATAAGGTTTAATTTATTTAATTTAATAAGACGACTTTAGAGATTTAATCAAATAAAATGAATTATTTAATTAAATAGCGACCTAGGGTTAATTAAATCAAATTGATTAATTTAATTAACAAAAGAGAATGATTTAATCAGATAAATAATGATTTATTTAATTAAGGGACGAAGAGTGATGACAAGCTTAAGAAGGTGATTCAGGTTGAAATGATGTTAGTAATTAGGATCAAATGTGTAATGTCAATCAGTACATTTTACGTGTCTACATTTTGCCCCTCTTTGAAGTGATGCACTTGTTGCATTAGTTCAAAGAATAAACATGTTTTGATCAAAAGCCAAAATTTTCTGATTTTCAAAATGCCCTAATGCTGCCCCAGTGGAAGAAACATGCCGATATACTGCTCCCTTGAGAGATCAAATGAAAATTTCAACTTTTTGGGTGATCTCACGAAAAAGGAGGACAAGGTGGCCGATAGGTCCAAAAAGGCTTTAGAAGGTCAAAAACATGCCAAAACGATGCAAAACAGCCCACAGATGGACAAAAATAAGCTCTGGGGAGCCAAAACCTTGGAAGGACGGCTAAACAGGGTCAAAAAACCCTAGCTTTTAGGCTTAATATAGGCCTCGGGGGGCCATTTCCAATTCATTTGCACATTCAACCTATAGAGATTCTGCCACTGGAGCTCTGAGCAATGATCGAGATGGTGCAACACATGCTTCCACGACATGTCTTAGACTAAGTACGAGTGTACCAGCAACATCCAGGCACAGGACCTCCGGTGAGTGATCCTAACTTGATCTCACTTTTCATGTTTAGGTGCATTTATTAGGCCTAAAAAGTTATTTTAGGTCCAGTGGTGCAATATAGCGCCACTACAAACTTAATTTCGGCACCACGCGGCCTCAAACTACGTCACATATCCATGTAGCACCACAGCGACAAAGTTTGTAATTTAGGGTTTTAGGTTAAATTGTGTCGTGTATGCGCAGAGTGTTGTGATAGTCCTATTTGAAGTTTAGGCTCAAAGGTCAAAATGGGTCGCAGAAAAACTGCACCGCAACGACGGAGTTTGAGGGTTCAAACTCCTCAAGTGGTGCAGTTTGAAACTTTCAAACTACGTAGCCTTTGCAAACAACAATGCATATGCTGTTTCAAAGGTGAAAAAGCTCGATTGGGCTTAGGGTTTTTTCACGAAACTTTATGCTGTGACTTTGCTAATGCAGGAGGCAGACAATATACTACACTTGTGAGAGCACAAGATCTCAGTTTTATTTGGCATTCTAGAGGGGATGCACGAGCGATTACAAGAGCACCTGGGAGCCCTAGGATTATGGTACATCACCTACGCTCACCCAGTTCGCACTCACTTGGGTATGATGACTGTGTTGGCTAAACGATGGCACAACGAGACATCATCTTTCCATTTTCCCACTGGTGAGGCGATGATTACTATGGAGGATGTTTGGCACATTTTGAGACTACCTATCCACAAAGAGCGTGTCATTTATGATGTGGATGCTAGATGAGGCACCTGCTACAATGTGACAGGCCTCGATGAGATTGTCTTCTCAAAGGGTTAGATTGAGCTGGAGTGATATAGGCTCATAGTTTCACCATTCAGATTAGTGGTAGCAGTGATTATCTTAGGGCTTATGGAACATGATCGGCGGGGTCGATACTTCAGCATGGAATGGGGTTTTTCCTGGGAGAGGATGATCAGATTTAGGACTTGCTTTGCTTGGGGGTCGGTGCTATTGGCCTCTCTCTACAAATATTTGCATGAGGTAGCATATCTAGATGACAAATCCCTTGGGGCCGGCGTTACTCTATTACATACCTGGGTGTGGGAGCATATTTTAGTGTTGTGTCCCATTAGAGTTGTTCCAGTGGCCATGGAGCTAGATGATCTAGTGGTGTGGTGATATAGAGGTGAAGTTTCATTTTCACACACTGGCGAGCATGGGATCCCTCATTGGAGGAGGGTTATCGATGATATGCAGGAGTTCACTTAGCGGCCATACCTTGGATGGCCAACATGGTATGATGATGATCAACAACTTTTCTTCACTCGCTAGGACCGACTTATGTAGGGGCAAGAGCACACTATGATAGAGAGATATCTGCTAGACAGAGTGGCATGTCAGTTTGGTGATTGTTAGGATCGACTTGATGACCAATACATGGCCATCTTCGCCCGTACGATGAGGGAGACATCTTGGGGCCGATACATACCTTCCCACGAGGTAGTTCATAGTTTTATGAAACTTGCGACCATGCCATGGGGATATGCACAAGGTCCAACTGATGCAGGCATGACACAGGGCTACAAGGATTGGTTTCAGGTGCCTTTGAGATTGACACTACTAGGTGTAGCAGTGGCCCGACGGAGGCCTAGGGGTCGAGCAGGCAGGCAGTCACATGGAGGATAAGGGGGCGATGGCAAGGATAGAGGCGGGGGAGGTAGGGGTCCACAGCCATATCATGGACCACCTCCCTAAGACAAAGAGTAGGCAAATGGGCTGCCCCGATAAGATCAGGATTAGGTCCACCAGGACCAGGACTAGGGACACCAGGATTAGGATCACGGGCACTAGGATAGGGTCCCGACACCATCGAGGGACGAGGACCAAGATCAACCACCTCCTCAGCCAGACCCTAGGGATGGTCAGATTCTCCAGCTATAGGCACAAGTATAAGCACTTACAACTAAGAGAGATTAGTTACGGGCTGAGCGGGAATAGGTGGTCCAACAGAGATAGGCTGCGGAGCTGTAAGCATTAGCAGAGATGGGAAAATGACATCAGTTAGAGAGCATGTCTGCATCCTCCCAGAGCATGGTACCGCTTCGATCATACAAGGAGGCCATCCAGGAGGCTGATTATTATAGGATGCATTATTATTAGGCTATGTTGAGACCAACTTGAGCCCTGAATTTTTCATAGAGGACAGGTCATAGACCTGTAGAGGACCATGGGGAGAGAGCAGGTGGTGAGGGTAGCAACCAACAGGGTTAGCCCTAGTTTTGACCAGAGACATATATTCTTTCATTCTTTTATGCTTCACAGGCTCATTTTTGATAGCATAGTGGATGATTGTACTCTATTGACATACACATGTATATTTTGATCCAATTTTTTGTACCATGACAGTGTACATTTTGATGATGATATATGATATGAGATGACGTTGATTCGATGCGATGTGTTCTATTTTATTTTATGCATTATGGATGGCTTTTATTTTCTATATGCTATGCAATGGTTCTATATGATGCTGCGATGTTTATGTGATGATAATGCTATGTGATGTGTGACTTTATTTATGTGATGCAATGATGTTATGCGATATTGTGATGTACCTTATGTTCTATGTGATGATGCAAATGTGATGAGATGCTTTCTTTTTTGATATCTTTTCTGTTATGATATAGATGACTAACATATCTATATTATGCCCCTAATGGATGATGATGGATTTTTTCTTTTTTCATTATCTTTTCTCATGAATTATATGGTGATGTATTTATATGATGCTTATGTCATGATGATCTTATGCAAATGAATGATGTTTATATATGTTCTATGGATATTATGATGATGATATGATATGATATGATGAATGCAAATGATGTTATGATGATGCAAATGATGTATGATATGAGTTAATCATGCATATGGGATGATTGCTTTTATGTTTATTTAATGGATGCATATGTATGGTTTATGAGATGCTTTAGAATAACCAATCTATATTATGCAATGATGGAAATGCAATGCATGTGATATGATTTAATATTTTCTATATGATATGCAATATGCAATATGTTGACGGTTTGTGGATGTAGGATGGATGCATTGACGATAATGATTTGTGATTTAACTGTCATAGTACCATGTTAGCATGGAAAGAAGATAGAAGAAAGCAAGAGATTCCAACAAGACATGAGATGATGATGATAATGATGATGCTGACGATTTTTCGAGGAGTTGGGATTTTCAAAAGGTTCAATTACCTTATGTTTGATAACACACGTAGGCACAATGCATCAAGGTATAAAGAACCAGGATGGAGTTGCACCTAGTGTGATGGACTTTGACTATCTAAAACACCCTCCCTACACCTAAACAAAGCACACATGACCAAGGTTATATTACGAAAAAATACAACAAGCACAGTAGATAAAAGATAATGATCGTTGCCCCATTCCTATCTCTCTAAATCCTTCGTTTGGACATCATCGAGAGGTCCTTGGTATGAGCACAACAAGATAAGTCAAAAGACAAAGATAAAGTAAACAAAAAAGTTAATGTTCTTCAATACCGCTAGACAAGAATAAACTATGGTGATGCATGATGTTGATGTCCATTGTAAGAAGGATGCATCCTAGGACATGATGTTATTAGATGATTGATTTGGGATTGATTGGATGATATGATTTTGATACAAAGAGTTGACCAACTTGTTTAATTACTGACCTTGATTTGAGACTTTGACGTTTAAGTTTTCACTTTTGATCTACTAGACTTGCTTCCGATTGTTTCACCAAAGGTTAGGGATGACGATGATTTATTATGAGTGATGTTTATTGTGGGTGAAATCAAGATGGGATGGATTTTTTTCAAATATTTGGATGTTTTTGATGTTTTTGAATGTTTTGAGGTTGTTTTTGGTATTTTCAAGATTTTACAAATGTTTTGATTTTCAATATTCTAATTTTTTTAGAGTTTTCCAAGATTTTGACTGAGAGACTAACCTAAAGACCTATCCTAGGGGCCTTAGGGGCTGATCAATAGATTATCCTTTCCTATGTTATACACGTAGAGACCACGTAGTTCAACTAAGACAGACTCGATTATTGATGAGATATGAACAAATGGATTGCGAGTTTATTAAGACAGACTCCTAAAGGACTGACCTAAGTATCTTGGGGGATGATCAAAGATCAACCTTGCCTATGTTCAAAGCTCAAAGATGATGTAGTTCGACAAGACGAATCTATTTTTGACTTTTTTGTGACTTTTTGACCTATTTTTGGATTTTGATATGTTTTGAATGTTTTTGAATTTTCTGATGTTTTAGATGTTTCTGGATTTTTTGATTTTGGGATTTGAAGAACATACACGAATCTGATCCAATGAGAACATGCCCCCAACATGATGCAATATACTACTTTGATAAAGGCAAGACAAACTGACCTTAAGAATGGGCTAAGTAGTACTATGAGGGATCATGACACAAACACAAGACCAAGCTATGATGTAGACGTGAATAGGTGATGGTTGGAGATATGGAATGTGATGGATTAATGATGGGTAATGGATGGATGATGCAGAACAAAGCATGGAGATCTTGGTGGATGGAAAATGCTTATTTACACAAGGCACCTGTTTGCCAGGTTTTCACCAAGGTACTTGCCCGAAGTGCCACCGAAGTGGTTTTCACTAGAGGACAATCTTTCTCTTTACTATTTTTAATCCTTTTTATGATTTTTTTGGATTTTTGCTTCTTTTTTTTTTTGTCACCAAGACACCTATTTGCTAGGTTTTCATCAGGGTGACCATTTTTGATTTTTTAATTTTTTTGTTCTATACCTCAAAAGATTTAGGCATAAAACTTTTTGAGATGAGAGCTATTTATGGGCTCCTGCAAAGGTTCCCCTTTGGGTGTTGATAACTGATATGCCCCTAACTTATAGGTTGTTTTGATGATGAATGGTCCCAACCAATTGGGTTCAAAATTTCCTTTGCCATTTGGATTTGGGATGTTCTTCTGATTCTCCTTGAGCACAAGTTCTCTGACCTGGAAGGTCCTGCTCCTGATCTTCTTGTTATAGCTCCTTTTGAGTTGATTCTGATAGACCTACAAATGGTTTAATGCTTCCATACACCGCTTATCCAGTAATTCCAACTCATTTAGTCTTGAAACCCGACATTCCTCATCCGTGATGAGGTTTTGCAATGATATTCTTAGTGATGGAAGCTTGATCTCGATGGGTAATATGACTTTTGATCCATAGACCATGGAAAAGGGGGTGGCACCTATTGGTGTGTGGATGTTGGTTTGATAGGACCAGAGGGCGGGATTTAGCTGCAGATGCTAGTCATGACTTGTGTCATTGACTGTTTTCTTAAGGATCTTTAGAATGGTTTTATTGGTGGCTTCTGCTTGGCCATTGCCTTGGGGATAATATGTAGTGGAAAAGCGATGTTGGATTTTGAATTTGTCACATAGGTCATGAACATCCTGATTCTTGAAGGGTGTCCCATTATCTGAGATAATAGCTTGTGGGACACCATAGCGACATATTAAATAGTTTAGGATGAACTTAGATATCTACTTTCTAGTGATGTATGCCATGGGGATGGCTTCCACCCACTTGGTGAAGTACTCAGTGGCGGTAATGATAAATTTGTGGCCACTGGATGAGGTGGGGGTGATTTTTCCAACGAGATCAAGCCCCCACTGCGAAAAGGGCCAAGGTGTGACAATAGGATGGAGCTCTTGAGCTAGTGCATGGATGAGGTCCCCATGCTACTGACATTGTAGACACCTTCTAATATATTCATGTGCTTCTCTTTCCATAGTAGGCCAATAGTACCTCGTCCTCAACAATTTCTTGGCCAAGGTCATTCCGCTCGAGTGTGAACCACAAATACCATTATGCACCTCGGTTAAGGCGGTTAATGCCTCAACATTTAAGAAACATAATAGGGTTCCTTCTATGCTCCTACGCTAAAGGGTATTTCCTAGGATGACAAATCAGGATGCTTTCTTGACAAAGGTTTTCTTAAGGTTCGAGGTTAAGTCAACTGGGAGGACTCCTATTCTCAGATAAGTGTATATGTCATGGTACCAAGGATCACTAGGACCAACAATTTTGCACACAAATTCCAACTTTGGTACCTCGAATGCAAGCACGAGAAGATGCTCTACCAAAAATTCATGCTTTGGGACATTGCGAGGGATATCCAATAGGGATCAAATTATTGCCATGGCGTCCACTGCTCTATTGTTTGCTCTGGGTATCTGCTCGAATGTGATCTCAATGAAGGATTCCTTAAGACTTTCCACCAATTTCTTGTATGGAGTTAGCTTGCCATCCTTAATCTGGTACTCATCATTCACTTGATTGATTATCAACTATGAATCTATGTATACCTTAAGAGCCATGATATGCCACTACACTGCTATTTTGATTCCTATGGTTAAAGCCTCATATTCTACTATATTGTTTGTGTAGGGAAATGCCAGCTTGTAAGATCTTGGTATGCAGTCTCCTTGTGGAGTGATGAAAAAGACCCCAACTCCTGATCCATGCTATGTGTAGGAGCCATCAAAGTACAACTTCCAATGGTCTGCTATGCTCAAGTTGAAGATGGTTTCATTTGGGAACTTTGAAATTAGTGGATTCTCTGAGTACATTGGTGCTTCTGCTAGTTGGTTTGCAATACCTTGCCCTTTGATAGCCTTTCACTCTACATACTCAATATCGTATTCTGATAGGATCATAACCCACTTGGCCATCCGTCCTGTGAGCATTGCTTTGGAGAGTAGGTATTTGAGTGGGACGATCTTGTCAATGAGTTTGATTTTGTGTGTTAACATGTAGTGTCTGAACTTTTGTGAGGAAAACACCATTGCTAGACAAGCTTTTTTGTTGAAAGAATAATTTAACTCATGCCCTACCATTGTTTGGATGATGTAGTAGATGAGCCTCTCTATTCTTTTTTCATCGTGTTGGGCTAGGAGAGCATTGAGAGCTACTGTTGTGGCTAATATGTAGAGGATTAGAGGCTTTCCTTAGATTGGTGACATAACCACTAGAGGTGTGAGAAAATACTATTTAATCTTGTTAAAGGCCTGATTGCACTTGTCATCCCACTTGTACGCTACCCCCTTGTGGAGTAGGTGAGAATATGGTATTGATTTTTCCGCTAATTGAGCTATGAACCGGAAAATTGAATGGAGTTTTCCTTTTAGGCCTCTTAGTTGCTTCACAGTCGTAGGTGCCTCCATCTCAAGGATTGCCTTTACTTTATTGGGATCTATTTCAATCCCTCTCATAGACATAATGTATCCCAATAGTTTCCCTGATTGTATGCCGAAGACACACTTCTTTGGATTAAGGCAAACCTTGTATTCTTCTAGTCTGTCGAGATGGCACTCAATGCTACTATGTGGTCCCGCCTCTTTGTAGATTTTTCCAATATGTCGTCGACATAATCTTCCATAGTCTTATGGATCATATCATGAAAGATTAAAGTCATGGCTCTTTGATACATTGCTCCAACGTTCTTTAGGCCAAACAACATCATGTTCTAGCAATATGTCCCCCATGGACAAGTAAAAGTTGTTTTATGTTGACCATCTTTGGCTATCATGATTTGGTTATACCTAGAGAATCCATCCATTAGTGAAAGCATCTCATGTCCCACGGTCATGTCTAAAATCATATCAATGTTGGGAAGTGGGAAGTCATCTTTGGGACATGCCTTGTTTAGGTCTCTAAAATTTGCGCATTTATGGATGCCCCCATCGGGCTTTGAAATAGGAACCAGATTTGATACCCACTTTGGATAGTCAATTGGTTGTATGAACCCTGCATCAAGTAGTTTCTTCAATTCCATTTTAACCGGCAAGGCTATCTGGGGATGCATTTTTATGAGTTTTTGTCTGATAGGATTTTCTTTGGGGTAAACTGCTAGATGGTGAACCACAATCTCTGGATCAAGCCCGGGCATGTCAACATAGCTCCATGTAAAGTTGAAATTTCTCTCCCTTAAGAAAGTAACCAAGAGATCTTGTTCTTATGACATTAATGATTCAACGTAAAATGTAATATGAAAAGTTTCCTCTGTGTTGATCATGTTTTATGCACAATAACAGCTAGATAGAATATAATATCCTATCTCTCTTGAAAGGTAAATCTCTATCAGCAAGCCTTAAGAGATAACCCCAAGGTCTCTAATGTCAGGTCTTGACAGTGCATAAAACAACTCAGTAATGAAATGTGAGAATGCTGGTAATCACAATGGGACCTTACTACGAGCAAAATGCTCAATCAATTTTATCAGATTTAACTGGTGAGCCTTCAATCCAAGGTTTAACCCAATGATTAAAGAAACAGAAAAGGATAAGGGTTTTTAAAGAGAGTTCTAAATCTAATACTACTTCTAAAATTAACAATGTAAGTAACCAATACTCGAAATGGACCAATCCCTCAAAACTGATTTCAACTTGACCAAGATAAATCTATAATCTCACAGAAAACAGTGCAATCTTCTGAGGTATGAAGATTTTCAAATCATGAACACTCATTCAAACAACCCTATTGCAGCTGAAGTGAATAAACCTTCACAATCAAACTTAAGCACAAGGAATATGAAAAGACCAGGCTAACTTTGCAAAGCAACTAACAATTAGTTGGTTGCGAAAAGTATGGACTGGGAGATTGCTGCAAAATTTAAGTATCAGATCACCAACATTATCAAATCGAATATAATCTAGATATTTACCAACTCAAAGCAATTTTAAAGATGGAATGGCAAAAAACCATGCAAAAAAGGAGAGCACAAATATGGCACCAAATCACAATGTCACTATTTGCATTCGAATTGTTCACTGTAGCAACAATTTTTAGCTTTCTGTTACAATATTTGCTTGACGGCAACTACCTGCTAACTTACTCTACTTCTATATTCTGATTACAAGTTCTAACCTCCTAACTATTTCCAACTATCTAATTCTTCTTACCCTTTACAAATGAGGCCACATGCCCAATATATAGAAATCCCCAGAAGTCTGTCGGCAGGTGAGGGTTTCGCAGCAATAGCTCAGCACAACAACCCAGCCAGGAGAGTCTTTGAAATGGGTCAAATAGGAATTAAATGTGTGTCCCGTTGAGGTCGGCCCAGGATCCGCAATGCAGCTCAGATGACGCGCGAGAAGATAATAGGGAAGCACAAATCGCGCCGCAGCCTATCATTAGCTCTCTTCCCTAGTATCTTCGCGCGGATCTGACTCTTCATGTAGCTTCAAGAATGCTCCATCCAAGTCGGCCACAGGTGGTACTGGCAGAACCCTAAGTCACCTCTCCATGGACGCAATCTCGTCCCTTGAGTGCTTGACCGACCTATCCCAATCTACCTTGTATGCCACATGTTTATCAATAACTGCGAGGTAGGTGGCCGCGTCATCCAGTTGGTGCTCAGAAATATAACCATCATCAAGTGGTGTATACACATCATGCCACCATTCTCTCAACTGTTCCAAGCTCAAGTACCTGGGCGCGATCTTTCTTCTTCCTGTCATGATTTCGAAGAAGGCAATGGAACCATTGTAAATATCAGTCAAGGTGTCATCAATCTGCTTCCCTCATTTGTGAATCTTTTTAAACACCTTCTGCCTAATTTGCAGTGCCTCGAACCATTCCCAAGGTTCGGCAGCCCTAGTAGAAGAAAGAATCCCATCGCTTACCAACCTGTCACGGGTGTATTCCATTAGAGTTCTAGTTTTCTGTAGAAAGAGGTCCATATCCTCCTTATCTTGGGCCAACACTTGTTTCAACCACTCAATTTCCATAATAGCATCTTTCCCCGTTGACAGGATCTCCTTAATAGCTTCATCGCCCTTCTCTTGCACTCCTTTCAACCAATTCATAGTGGCAAGGGTGGAAGCTTTTATCTTTTCGAGCTCAGTTATGGTCTCCTGAGGTAGAGGATTGGTAGTAGAGGAGGAGGGATTAATGGACTGCAGAGGCTTTATTAATTCCTCCAAGCACTTCCTGATATTTTCATTTTCTCTCTTCAACTCCTGCTTGGCTTTCCTTTCCTTCCTCAATCAATCCACCATAACTACACTGGAGACCTCATAATCCTCAATATCCTGCTCAACTAAGGTAGGCCCAAGATTAAAAGTCTGTATATCATAATCACTTCCAACCACATCATCTCTGTTTTTGTCTGGAATAGGGGTAGCAATGTGAACTACCTTGTTATGTGCCTCGTCCCTCTCGACCCGTGAGATCACCCTAGCCTTCTTTTTTCCTTCATCATTTCCAATCTTAGCTAGTAGTGCATCCCAGTTCGGTGGACTATCCTCCACTACCACCTGTTTTCTCTTTATTTCCTTCTCTAGCCAATTAGGGAAAGTGGACTCCAACTACACCCTACTCTGCCCCATTTCTTCTTTATGTTGTTCTCTAGGCGCCTCCTCACTCAAATTCTGTCTCCCAGGGGTCTCATCTGTTTTACTTTCTTCCTCTGCAACATGCTCCTCTTCATGTGTAGGTGATGGATCCCTCATTGCTTCCACCTCCCTTGGAGGAGATTCAACTGCTTCAGTTCTGATAGGAGAGTCAGCATGTGCAACCACAGGGGACTGCATTATATTTTCAATTTCTGCCTCTGCACTATGGATTTCCCCTTCATGAAATTCTTCCTCCCCTGTATCTGGATCCTCATCAATATCCTTTGTCTCACCTGGTTCACTTTGGATTTCATGAGTGGGAGGGAGGTCATCATGCTGCTTCTCATGAGAAGCCATCGGAGGTAGGTCAGTCTTAGGCACACCATCCCTGGGAGAGGGAGTCCTAGACCTCCTTACATATACTTTGGACTTCTCCTCTGAGCTTTCAAGATTTATTACTGGTGGTGCAACTTCTTTCCCAACCTTGGAGCTAGCCTTCTCTGATAATTTAACAATTCTTCTCCTCTTAGACATAGTAGCACTAGCCTCAGGACTCTATTTCTCAGTCTCTTTCTACGTAGGCTTCTTAGTCCTAGTCCTTTTCTTAGCCTTTGGCTTCCTCTGTTTCACTGTTTCCTGGTCCTCTTCTTCTTGAACACTTTTAGATTTAACTTTGATAGGGGAATCTAGCTTGCCCTTTCCCTTCAGATCCTGCTCAGTGGACTCCTCTGAAGTAGGATGGAAATCTAAGTCCCCCATTAGGGCATAGGTGCATTGTACTCCTTTGTTTTCCAACTCCCATACCATGTGTTTGAGCCACATCTTGGTAACTTTGAGAACTAGATCCATTAGTTGCTTCAGCTCTATTTTTTCCTCCTTTGACCAATCCACATCACCAATAGGCCTATCCTTTATTGCCTCATAGGCATGGTCCTGAATTATGTTCCCATCATCTTCCAACTGATCATGCACTGCTCTTACATTATATAATCGGACTGCATCCACTGGAAGCCGGGAGAATTTCTTCCTTCTGACCTCGTATTCATCACTGTAGTTGGCCCAATAGTCCTCTAAATTAACCTTATGGATATACTCTCTACTGGCCTTCTTTTGAGACTCCCCTGTGATGTCAAATCTGGATCTCTTGGAGTGGAGAGACAAACCAAGAGCACTCAATTCTTCCTTTGAAGCCTGGGCAGAACCAATGGAAGGAAATACCTCTCTAGTGCCAATCCTTAGGGGAAAATCCCCACCAAATCCTGTCTTATGTTTGTCCTTCTTGACAATGGCATTAAAATCACAAATCTACCTGGTGACTTCCAACAATATGATGTGGTCAGTGGGATACCTTGGAAGTCTGTACGGGGCCTTTTGACAGCCATCAACCCGAATGTAGGAGAAAGTAGGGAACTGGATGAACCGTGCCCCATATTTCTTGATGAGCTCCTTAGCCAGATCTAAAATCCTGACATGCTCTACCTCCTGAAGCATTCTGGTGATATGCATGGTGAATGCATCATTTTCTCTCCTATAGTCAGAGCCTCCTAAATACAATTGAGGGAACACCTCATAGATGATGTCCTTTCCGAAAATTCCCTTTGTATCCAATCCCCTGTAGGGATGGAACCTAGCAAGTGCATAGACCAGATATGAGGTCATTGTGAAGGTCTTTGTCTACAACACGTTGGACAATTGCTTATGAATGACTTGGCTGATGACCCCTGCCCAATGGTAGTCAATTTTCTCTTGTTCCATCCTTACAATGGCATGGCACATCCAATTCTCGAATGTACGAGCACTCTTCAATCCGACCACCCTGCTCAGAAAGGTGATGGCATCGTAGTACTCCTTGAATTTTTCTCTGAACAACTACTTAGGAAATTTGGAGTAGTAGGACTTGGGCTTCTCCAGCCAGGAATTGATCAGCTGCTGTGACTTCACAGTTTGGTCATCGTAGAATTCCTGGGTTGCCTCAATGGTGAATCCCACCACATGAGATATATCTGGCATGTCGAAGGTTTGGGAAATGGAGACTGGGTTGATATTGGCAACAAATCTCCCTTGATGCCCAATAATCCTCTGTGTATCTTGATCATAGTGCTTGGCGCACTCAAGGACCAGCTCGTAACATTGCACTGTAGAGGGGAAACCAACAACGTGGGACAAACCGAATTCCATCATTCTTCTGGCCACCAAAGGAAGATCCTCAGCTACCATTCTTTCTTTAAATTCCTCATAATCCTAGAGGCCAACATTTGTATCAGTCACTTCTGACCAGACAGAAGTGACCTTGCTCTCAGGGACCTTGCTCTTAATGTCTAGCTTGATCCTCTCTGCATCAGACAATGAGGAACTAGCCGCTACCTTGCTTGACTCAGCCTACATTCAACATTCAACATAGTAAAAATCATAGGAAAGCAAGGTTAATTCTTCAAAACACCATTAGAAAGCATCTCACAAAGTCAGGGTGTCACTAAAATCCATATAAAACGATCACAGCAAGTTTCGGGTTTCAAGACCGTCCGCGGAATCTGGGCCAAAGAGGAATTTCGGGAAATTCCAGACCAACCGGATTCCAACAGAGAAGTCAGGAGACACCTACTTAATCATCGACTTGATCATTTTTCATAAATAATTCACATGGGAAAGATCCAATTATGTCATGAAATAATCATCAAATGCATCACAAATTATAATCGAGTCCAATTATTTCATGTTCCCTTATGTTTCTTCAATTTTCAGGGAAATCCATGAGGGACGGATTTTCACGAAGAATGGGCCAAAGAAGAAGCTTCAGAAGACCCCTAAGACGACAAACTTCGGAGAAATCCAGACCTGGCGAACATTCGCGGTCAAGGAAAAGTTTCGGACCAATGGGAATTCCCAGAACGAAGGATTTCGACATGAGGTAAGATCTTGCCGAGAAATCTCGGCGACATTCGGGAGTCTCGCCGAAGGAAATCACTAGGACAGGCTTCGTTAAGACTTAGGGGTTTCGGTGAAACATCTTGGCAAAAAGAGACATAGCAAATACCATCGATATGATCAAAGGATAGTCGGGGTAGGTTCTTGGCGAATGCTACATGTGTCACTGACTGGTGGGTTTAAACAATCACTCCGGCAAGACTCAAGTTTATCTATATGATGTCCCAGCGAAGTCACAGAGTCTTGCCGAAAGCAATGGTGTATCAAACATCTTCGATGTGACTAGCGAGTAGTTGGGGTAGGGTCTTGGCGACAAAGGGGAGTCATGGAAAATTGGGTGAATATTGGTATAAGTTCTAAGTTCATCTGGAGGTCCCAACGACTACACAAAGCTTCACCGACAAAGGAATCATGTCGGTATAGCGTCCGACCGACACACTATGGTCTTAGCAAAGGAAGATCCGAGCTCGGTGAGAAAGGAAGGGGTCGCTGAAAGGTCTTGGCGACAAAGGGGAGGCACAGTGAATTGGAAAGAATACAGCCCAACGAAAATGAAGATGCTCGGTGTGAGGGACAATATTATCACAACGACATGTCATGAACTTAATAAGGCCCCTCGGTGGAACACAGGGTGATCGGTATGAGGTCTTACCGACGAATGGATGTCTTGGCGAAAGAAAAGATCTCACCGGGTGATAGGCACAAGGAATTTCATTGGTGTAAGAATGATAGTGTCATGGCGAAAGAAGTTCAAAAGGGATGGATAATCCCGGGCTGCAATGCTAAGGCACGATTTCACCCAGATGCTGAACCGACTATGGATTTTGAAATGTTTAAACTAAGGCAAGATAGGGACGGGCCCTTCATGAATTTTCTTTGCGTTCCAGGTCAATCTTAAGATGAAATCCCCTGATATGGCACTGCCCTAGGTTTCAAACCTCACCATCCGCCACTAACATATAGGCCAGCTTAGAATTTAGTTGTTTCACTGTTGAGTCACTACCAGGGTTTACTAGTTATTCTCGAGCAAGATTCATTGAAACGTAGACAGACAAAAGATTTCAAAACTCGCCTGGGAGATGACAAAGGATGCAATACGGAACAACCCTAGCATGAAATAAGCAACTAAATAGGAACTCAAATCTGAAAAGCCCTCACAAAATCAATGTGCCATTCATAATTCAATTCAAAGCAGGGCAATCAGACACATACCATTAAAAAGCTGGAACTGATCTTAGAAGCAGCAAACACGAAGCTCAATGGCACCCACAAAGAACAGAGGCAAAAACACACAAGGAATAGCCACCAAATCAATTAATTCAAGCCCAAGTGCCTCAAAACGAAGTCAATCAATCACAGGAAAGCACTTATTAGCTCAAATGATGGAAAATAGTGAACATAATGGTGCAAAAGATCTCAGAAATCAAGTAGGATCTAGCCTTCAAAGCGCGTACAAAGTCATTAATGCACTCGATAAGACAACCAGAGAAGGAAATCAAGAATCCGACGACAGGGCAGAATCCTTGTTGGTTGTAATCGATGAGTTGGGGGTAGACTAGGTTGATTTCCTGGGTTTGAATAGTTGACTCAAATGACATGGTACTAACATGATAAGGGTGGTGTCCTCAAAAAGCATAGGTAGGTTGGTTATGGGAGCTTCATCATCACTACTACTACAAATGTCAGTTATGTCAAACATAAAGTTGTTAATGACTCGACTTGTAGATACGGGTAAGTGAAGTTCGACTATTGATTGCTGAGGAGTTTTGACCTTCTTAACCGAGGGATTCTGTCCATGTATGGTTATACTTGGAGGGGTACATATAAGGCCAAGATTTTTCATTCATGTCTCAAGAATGATGGGTATTAGGAGACCACCATCATTCTATCCAAGCCTCTAGTTTCTATCATAGCCCATGGAGAGCATCATTTGTAAGCCTTTATTGCTATCATCCATAGGTAGATCAGCTGTTAGTTTATTGTCTTGATACAGGAGATGGGATGGGTCCACTTGGATTACTTCTTGGTTGAGATCTCCCCAACTTCTGAAGCTGGAAGATCCTGCTGTGAATGTTTGGGATGAGGAAGCATCATCTGATTGTGGTCGTCCTCGCGACTTGAGAAATTTTGGTAACTCTCCTATTACAAAAGCATTCTTTGGAATTGTATAATTTCCACACCCATTGTCTTGGATAATGACCTTAATATTAGAGATGGTAGGGATGGTAGGTGTCTCTATCACAGAAGTAGAGGCGAGGGTAGCTGGATCAATGTATGGAGTTGATGGGCCCTCGTCATTTTTAGGTACTTGGGGGAATTTGTAATATTTTGCTTCTAGGCTCTTGTAGTAAGAAAAGGGTTCAGGATCCCCATGGATAGTGACCTCTTGGCCTTCATATGTGAACTTGACACATTGATGGAAGGTTGATACCACTGCTTGCATTCCATGGATCCACGAATGTCTCGGGAGAATGTTGTAAGGAAAATCAAGGTCAAGGACTTGACAGGTGGTTTCCATAATTGATGGCCCTACTTGAATAGGGAGTTGGATAGTGCACTAAGACATTCTTTCTTGATCATCGTAAGCCCTGATTGTGATGCCTTTGCCTTTTTCGATGGAATCGTTTGAGATTTTTAGATTCTTTATAAGCTTGAGGGAACAAATGTTTAAACCTGCACCTCCATCCACCAAGACTCTCTTGACTTTGTTCTTATGCACTAGGACCTCTAGATGGAGTGCGTGATTGTGAGATGGTTGTGTGGGAAAATCTTGATTGGAGAATGTAAGAAGATTTGGAGTAATGATGTTTCCGATCATAGCTTGGAATTGTTCAGGATCAAGATCCGCAGAGACGGTGGATGAAGCCAATTCTTCCTCAAGGATCTTTCTATGGGCAAATGAAATCTTTAGAAACTCCATGATGAAGATTTATGCTAGGGTTCTTTGCAATTGGTCGAGGACATTATAGCCACTAGGAATGAACCTTGGGTTGGAAGTGGATGTTCTATTTGGCTGAGATGACCCTACGATGGTGACCTTTCCGCCTCTTATGGTGACTCCACAATCAACTTGGGCTCCTTTGATGGTGATAACAATGTAATACTCATCTAGGGATGTGATGACATGGTCATATACATGATTCATGCTTTTGAATGCACCCTTCCCCTTATCATTGTTATTGTTCCCTTTGTTGTTATGATTGGGCATCAGATTCATGTAGATCTTGAGATTTTGATTTCCCGCTGGTTGTTCCACATTTATGATTTTATCATCAATGAGGTCTTGAATCAAGTTTTTCAAGCTCATACAATTGGCAGTTCTGTGTCCCTTGATCTTGTGGAAATCAAAAAGGTGATTATCATTGTACCAAAGTGGTTTCACCAAGGGCTCTCGATAGTTGTCATAGGTGGGGATGGTGATGAGTTTTTCTGCCACTAGCCTTTTCATGATGGATTCAACCGATTCCCCAAGGGCAATGTACTTCTGCTTGGGGGAGTTTTTGTTTCACTGGGGTTGTCCCCTTTGATCATTCACATTGTTGATCATTTGATTGTTTGGTTGTTGCATCATCATGTTAGCTTGATGATTGTTTTGATTGTGGTTTTGGGGTTGTTGTTGGGGTGCGAGTGTGTTTTGTCGAGGAGCACTGATGACAACTTTGGCGTCAAAAATACCATCGTCGGTAATGTTTTTTTTCTTCGCCCATGTGCGAGGTTTGTCATTATAGCTAGTGGATGGGTGATTGTTTTGCTGTTCAAGATATGTGGGTGACCCTCCTTGTGCAATAAGGGCTCGTTCAATGTTGAGTGCCTTGGAGATCAATTGGTCGTATGTGGTGATACCTTGTACTTTGAGATGGAATGCCAAGGATCCTTTGAGATTTGAGATGATGGTGCAAATTTGTTGTTCTTCTGGCATGGCCCATTTTCTCCTATTGGCCTTGGATCACCATCATTGTAGGAAAGAAGCAAATGATTCATTCTTTCCTTGTTTAAGAGCTGATAGTTCCTCTAGACTGACATCCATATCGATATTGAAGGCATAATTTTTTATGAATGCGTCTACTATTTCTTGGAACTTTTTGATGCCAGGGGGAAGGCGAGAGAACCACTCCATGGCTTGGCCTACCAAACTTCTAGGAAATAGCACAATCAGATATGTATTGTCATATGTGACCTCCATGCGATGTACCTGGAATTTCTTGATGTGATCTTCAGGGTTTCCCATCCCATGGTATTTATCAAATTTGGGGATTTCAAATCCCTTTGGGAATGGTTTCATTGCAAGGCTCCTATCAAACGGATAGGGACACAAGTTGCTAGGTGTCTTTATGGTTTTCCCTGACTAAAGATCAAGCACTTGTTGTGAGAGCAACTTGATTTGCGTTGTTACATCATCTTGCGGATCAGGGGGTGGAGTGAATGTGTTTTGGAGTGGTGGAGGTGTTTGAGTGATAGGTGGGATGTTAGATGTATTGGTAGATGATGTTTGCATGTGTTGTCGTGCCAAATATGTTTGTAATTGCTGTTGTACCAACAACACTTGCTGTTGGTCCTGTTGCTGTTGTGCTAATAATGAGTGTTGTTGAGCTTGTTGTTGTTGTTGAGCCAACAATGCTTGTTGTTGGGCTGCTTCTTATTGTTCTTGGTATTGCTTTAGCGCTTGTTGGTATGCTTGTTGTTGGGATGCTTGTTGTTGTGCAAGATACTGCGCTTGTGCTTGTGCCTAAGCTTGAGCTTGTGCTTGAGCCTTTTGTGCAGCCTATGCAGCCTAGGAAACTTGTGCATCTTGAGTAGCTTGTTGTTGTTTTTATTGCAATAAGGCTTGAGCTTGTGCTTTTTGTGCTTATTGCACTTGTAGTGTGGCTTGGGTAGCTTGTGTAGCTTGAGCGGCTTGCTGAGCAGCTAGTTGTGTGGCTTGCTGATTTTGCATTTGTTGAAGTGCTTTTTGGTAGGCAGCTTGCTGAGCTACTTGCAACATGATGTTGTATTGATTTAGTGTGTTTGATTGTGGTGGTGAAACTGGGATGCTGTTCTTGATGAGAGGTACCGTTTTATTGGTGATGGGAATTTGGGTAGTGGATAGTGCGATTGATATGCTTGGTCCTTGAGAGACCATGTTTTGAGGGATGATAGATGATGTGTTGGTTTCTTGTGTTATGGGGATAGTTACCATCTGTTGTTGCGATATTGATGCTAAGATGGGAAAATTTGGTATGATGCTTTGATTGATGATCAGGGGATTGTTTTGAATGAGTGGTGGTAACAGAGGTAGCCCCAAGAGGTGATACAGATGTTAATGGAAAGGGTGGGAGTGGTGGGAAAGCGAGTGGCATACTCCCTTGGGGAAATGATGAAGATGATAGGTCAAAGATGCCCCCTGGTCCAAATAGGTCACCTTCTCCTTGCAAGGTCATAGGGAGAGAGGTTTGAGGTGTTGTGCCAAATGATTATGATGATGGGTCATTGGGATCATGAAAGGTGAGGGGGATGTATGTATGTAATGGATTTTGGGGAACGAATTGACCCAATATGGTGTTTACGTCTAAATATTGATTATTCACAAGGGGGTGTGTTTGTAATGCATTGAGAAATGTGCTCCCCTTGTTAACAATGGGTTGAGTTGAAGCAATGGATGATGTAATTTGGGGGATGGGCTGAGTAATACTTTGGAATGGGGGTGTTGATGCAATGGGGAGTGTGGATGATGTTGGAGGTGTGAATGATGTTGGAGGCATGACTCGAAGAGGTTTTTCCATAATGGTTCTCACATCATAATTAGAAGGGAGTTTATCCCCTTATTTTTCTAATTCAAGCATGTATTTTGAGGGATGGAGCTTCATCATGATGTTGAAGATTCTATGATTCTCGGGATTTTGAACCATCTCAGTGATCTCATCTTGAGTCATACCAAAAGCATTATTTGTGATGTCCTCTACTTGACCTTCCTCTTGAGGATTTTGTGATGGTAGAGGAAGATTAGTTAGGGGATTACTTGATCCAATAGGATTTATTTTTGAGTTGGTTTGACTTAGGTCACTTGAAGTTGATGTTTCTTTGTTGGTCTCCATGTCCTTCTTGTGTTGCGATCTAGTTTGCACCATAAAATAGGGATCAATTTTTTCAAGAATGTAAGAGATGAACCTCTAATTCTTTAGAAAGATATATATTTAGGCACAAAAGAGAAAATATAGGAGGATTTAAAGATCAAAGGGTGATAATGAAATATGTGAAAGATGGATGGTTGATGGATGATTGGAACTCTTGAGAAATCTTGAAGGAGATGTCAAACTTTAGGACTTGGATTTGATGTTTGATGTTTGATGTTTGATTTGGGATTGATTTGATTTGGATTTGGATTTGGATAGTGAATTCATAAACTCCAAGAGGTTAGATATTTTCTTAGAGTAAATTTGTCCACAAGATGCTAATTTGACTAAGTGTGAGAAGAAGGATTCATCTAAACACACCTACCCAAACAAGATAATTTTTTATTTGATTTTGATTTTGGTTTTGGATAATGAACTCCTAAACCCCAAGATGTTGGATGTTTATCAAGGGATAAATTTTTTCACAAGGTTTGATAATTTGACCAAATATGTGGAGAAGGATGCATCTACACACATCTAATCAAACAAGATGATTTGGGTTTGATTTGATTTTGATTTTCCCAAAGTTAATCATGGAGAATTTTTTCATGATTTTCAAGAGTTGATGGTGAAATGATGTTTGATGTTTTGAAAGATGGATGAAATGATTGGTTTTGATCCTAAATGAACCTAAAAAGACTCTTTTTAACAAGACCTCAGTTTTGAAGAACACACTTTACTCTAAACAAGGTGCTCAAATTCCTGAAAAATATTTGGATTTTGTTGATAAAAGAATACATACAAATTGGGATTGTTTCTTGAAGCTCTTCTGTAAAAGTTGAAAAGCAATATTTTTTCTAATTCGTAAAGTGTTGAGAGATACTTTTGATGATCTTTTGGACTAAGAGCTTTTGACTTTGGTTTCTGGATTTTTATTTTGTGTGAAATAATTTGAGACACATGTGTGGGGTTCAATTGTTCTTAGCTTTCCTTAGTGATTTCTTTTTACCACAAATAATTCTTAATTAGCTTTTGAAACTAGATGTCCAATGTCTTAACTTCTTCTCATCCCACAAAGTAAATTATGTGAAACTTTGATGAAATCAAGGAAAAAGTTACCTATTGTTGACTTTAGCAAGCAAATTGAGATATAAATCCAGAGGTTTAGAAACCTCTAAGGATATAATCTCGAGGGCAAGCAATAACACTTGAATTTTTCCAATGGTATTTGCTTCCTAAAGGGTTTGAAATTTTGATGACAAATGTTGAATGTTTGTTTTTCCAAATGTTTACAAACAAGCAAAGTGTTTTGTTTCCAAGAACATGTACAACCCTATGGATATGAAAGACTGTATTTGTTGAATTCCCACTTGGACAAGTCCAACTACGCCTACTTTTAGCGGATGGTTAGATGCTTGAATCCACTAGCTCCCCTCCATGACACTCACTTATACGGGGCAGCCAAGCATCAATATCCATGAAACTCCCATGGCATACTTTCCATCTCTAGTAAAATCCATAAAAGTGTGGGGCGGCTTCAGAACGACTGTTCTTGCACCAACAAATAGATCAAGGATTTTGGCCTTTTCTAAACAAGGGTTTTAATGCGGGCATTCCATTCGTGGGGGATAATCCATGTGGAGAGAAACCATTGCTGCCCTTCTCATCAGAACCATCCTTGTGATATTGTCCTTTGTTCCAATATCCACACTTATATACCAGTTGGAAGTCACTTGGATTTAACGTGTTGTCGGTTGGGTCGTTCCCTTGGGTGATTACTTTTTCCCACAAGGCATGCCCTTTAAGATAAACAAAAGTGAGCAAACATATCCGTAACTCGATCAATCGTTGTTGCTAAACAAAGAGAGAGAATGTATGCAATATGCTCCACTCACACTCGCAATATTTGTTCAATTTTTAATCCCAAATGAAATGTGGAGGCAATCACTTTACCCAACTTAAGATCACCAATAATCCTTTTGATTCTCAAGATCACCATGAGGTGCAAGAGAAGCGCATATGTCCTTTTGATGATATTACTTTGGGTAATTGATTACAAGACAGAGAAGCACATGTTCATTTTATCCTTTCAAGGCAAGAGTGACTTCTTTTTAAGCACCAAAGGAAATGTGAGATTTTGATTGTTCAATTATTAACCTTAAAACAAAATCTAGTAGATTTTCCTAAAGTTCTTTTTAAGCCTAAACAAAATTTAGTGTATCCTACGAGCATGAAAGAAAACAAATCCTTCAGAGAGATTATGAACTCTCCAAAAGTATTAAACAAACAAAAAAGTGTTTAAAAACACTTGATGTAATGAGAGAATGATGCCATAATGCAACCTTCAAGTTCATTTTCCTTCTTCACCTTGATTAGACCAACCTACAAAAAGCTGATTAGAACTACAAAACGGAGGTTAGAAAAACCAGTTAGCAACCTAAAGCCACCAAAATTAAAAAGCACATGTCAAAATTAAGTTAATTTGAACTTTTTACTTCACTCCAGCGGCGTAGTTTGTACAGGTGGCGCAGTTTGAGAAAGTCAGCAGTGCTGTATGGTGTCGCTTGTCAGACAATGATGCTTTGCAAAAAAATAAAGAGTGCAATTGCGGCAGAGTTTTGCTCAGCGACGCAACTTGGAATTTGAGAAAACCAACAAATGAAAATTGACCCAGCGACAGAGTTAGAAAATTTGAATTCTAGGCAGGAAAGACTTAGTGGCACGGTTTGCATTTTGAAGCGTCACTATATGGTGCCATTGTACTAATAGCGGTGATGTATGGCGCTGCTGAACTGATAGCGGCGCAGTTTCCTGTAGATGTAAAAAAATAGAGAAAAAACACAAAATTTTATTAAAAAATGTAATTTAAACTTGAGATTTTCCCTCCTAGCGCCAAAATGTAGAACCCCAATCCTAATACCTACAAAACACAAGAAAGAAACACATCATTAGATCAAATGCAAGTAAGAATCAAGATTCCCCTTGAAATCCACTTAAATTGCAAAGAACAAGAAATGAAATGGAGAACATAAGCAAACATAAACAAAAGCTATCAAATTCTATTCAATGTAAAACAAACTCTTGATCCCATGGGGGAATTGGTGCCAATTTGATGTGAAAATTGGCCCTTTCCCAACTCCTATGATGCAATGTTGATGAGTGATTCACTTTGCTGGAGATTCAATTGAGCTCTATGATGAAAAATCTGCATAACCTAGCTAAGACTTGATAAAATTGATGAAAATAGATATGCTTGAGGATAAAATTGAGTATAGTAAACTTGCTCAAATTGTGGATGATCAAAATGAGGAGATAAACCTCTCATTTATAGAAAGACAAGATGAAGGAATGATCAAAATGAAGCAATGTGGGATCATTCAACACCCAATGGGCAAGTGCCACTTGTCAAGATGTGAATGGGCAAAGGATGTGCACATTTTGATGAATGTGCCCATAAATGCAATTAAGTGGAATTTGAAAATAGTGAAATGACATGTAAGAGGGAAAAAGAATGACTTAAATGCCACTTGGATCAATGCATAAGGACATGTAAGAAGGAATGAATGTCTTGTTGGAAGGAAAAATCCACTTGGAGGGATTTCAAATTTGGAAGAATATTCCTCTAAAGATGCCAAGTTGAGATAAAATAGAGATTTAATAAATGAATTAGATGTATTTTCATGTGCAAGTGGCAAAAGCTAGAGGATGGGACATGGATTAAGATTAGATTTAATTAGGATTTGATTAAATAAGAGGAGATTAGGCGATTTGAGAATTTTGACTTAGATTTTAGGATTTAAATAAATCAAAGTTGAGAGGAAAATAATTTAGACTTAGTTAAATAAAGATTTTTATTTATTTAACTAAAGGGGATGATTGTTAGATTAAATCAAATAAGGTTTAATTTATTTAATTTAATAAGATGACTTTAGAGATTTAATCAAATAAAATGAATTATTTAATTAAATAACAACCTAGGGTTAATTAAATTAGATTGATTAATTTAATTAACAAAAGAGAATGACTTAATCAGATAAATAATGATTTATTTAATTAAGGGACGAAGAGTGATGACAAGCTTAAGAAGGTGATTTAGGTTGAAATGATGTTAGTAATCAGGATCAAATGTGTAATTTCAATTAGTACATTTTATGTGTCTACATTTATAAATTGAATCTTTTTCCATAATTAGTAGAAAAATTAGATGATAATAAATATTCCACATAATAGTGGCTATATTTGGATCCTTGAGAGACATCACCTTCATTAAAGTGGGTATGCATGTGAGAATATAAATGTTATAAAACATGTAAACCAATATCATTAAGAAAACAAGAAGCTTGATAATTATTTTTCCATTATTTTATATGACTTGATGATTGAAAATCTAATCAATCCCAATAATCATCAAGATTGGAATGAGAAATATGAGGGGTAGGAGATTTTTTTTTGATATCCTAGGCATGATTCATTTGGTTGGAGATGCCAATATTTTATCCTTTTCAACTACTTAGCAATTTTTTTATAGATTTTCAATGATTATCACCACTCATTACTTATTTTGAAGAATAAATGACATAGCACCCATTGCATGAATCCACGAATTAACCAAAATAATTTTATTAACTAATGATATAGGAATAACATGGAATGAGGTCTCAAGAGTTATAGGTAAAGTGACTATAAAGTTATATGCATGTGAGTCATATTTGAAAGTGGTAACTTGTGGGGTGTAAAGGAAATAAAAAGCTTATGTTTAGCATAGCCTATGTGTTAATTTTGAGATGTAGGGTGAGTCAAAGGGTTAAATAAGACATGGAAAATAGAAATAAACTAGGCTTAATATTAGATGAGAAACATGAAGTTTCATAGACCATATTACATGTATCTTCAACATAAGATGTATCATCCATAGTAATAGAAGGTACAAGTAGATCATGTATGATTAATATTAAATATATCATAGCTCAGTGGACTATGTAAATGAGAAGAGCTTAAAAATATAGAAAAAATAGAATCAATTAGTGCACTACTATTACTCTCCTTAAAGTATGCAACATATGTATGCTAATCATATATGAGTGAGGTAGGAGTATTTTATGGAGAAGGAGAAGTGGAGATCAAGCCCCTAAATGAAGAATTCCAAGGATAAAAGACCATGATAATCTGTGATGTAAAAATAATGTTTTATTCAAGAATATAAAGTTCAAAAAATAGTATTGATAAAGGATCAAAACACTAGCAAGATTAAAGAAATTATATGTTCCTAATTCCTTTTAGTACACCAATTGAAGTGCATAAAAAATGATAGTTGAATAATGCTCCTATTTATTTGGATGGTAAAAATGAATAAATTGAGTTCCTTTAAATGCACAAATTTGTGTTGAATA
>VDFB02263079.1:0-121617 GCA_007258455.2 Sequoia sempervirens | reverse complement strand
CCATTTTCTTCATTTTATTTTGTTGAAACTACATTTAGGACATTAAAATTATGATTTGGAGTGCATTTGCATCCTAGATTTAGCTTGCATATTGCATTAGGTTTTCACATTGGTTAATTTGTATTCTAGAGTTTTAATTCTTGCATTAGTGAAAAGATCATCTAGCTTGCATTTTGCACTTAATTTCCTTCAAAAGTATTGAAAAAAAGAATTTGCATCCTAGATCTAGGTCATACAGAATAGAAAATATAAAAATCAACCAAAAAAATATGAAAATTCTAAAAAATCCCTACTGGGACTCATTCGCCACCTTGGGCTAATTAGTCCCAATACAAATTTTACATTGTTGTTTTCAAAGTTAAATTGCTAGTTTTTAAGCTTTTGTTTGCCTCTATTACTTTTTGGTTTCATTTTAGTTGCTTTCTGTTACATTGAAGTCATTAGAAATAACATTATTTACATTCATGGAAATTATGGATAGCATTAGATTTTTGGAATTTTCATTTTTAGCATTAGTTCCTAGTTCACTTAGTTAGATTCATTAGAAAAAAAAAAAAAAAAAACTAAAAACATTGAAAAAAACAATTCAAAAAATTATTACATTTAGAAAGAGCATATCATCCAAGCCGTTTAGTAGTGATAACTTAGACATGTTAGATGAAGCCCTTAAGGACTTCCTCTCACTAGGATCATCCACTAAAGGTTTGACACAAAGGATGTAAGCATCGATAATCATGATAATCATAATTGTTCTTCTCCCGATATCTCTCCCATTGGTGGCGAAGCTATCTTGGTGAAAGAAGATACAATCATTGAAGATCATGAAAGTAGTTGTTGTATTCCTCCTCTTCCCCCTTGGAAATATATTGACACATGAAGCTAAGATCATGGCCACTACTTTACCTAGTCTCCATTCATCTCCCAACACCTCCTCTACTTGTGAAAATGCTTTAGTGAATAAGGATACAATCGTCAACAATCATGACAAACACAATTGTGTGGAGGATATATTAAGAGATCCAATATCTCCTACTTGGGAATACATCATAGGACATGGAGATGTAAATAAAGATAATCATGACAATCAAAATTTTCCTTCTAATATCTTCTCTAGACATGAAGAAGATAGTTTAGTGTTAGAAGATATCCTTATTAAGACTCATGAGAATCTTATTCTTCCCTTTCCTGATGCCCCTACCATTTGGGAAGACCTATTTAAACAAAATTTCCAATCATAATTGGTAACCATGAAACTCATAGTTATCCTTCTCTTGATGTCTCCCCTATTTGTGGTGAATTTGCTTCACATCATCTAACCATGACATTTGATGAACGCCTTGTTTATCACTTTCCTAAAAGCTTGAACCTCTTGTTTGTCAATTTCATAAAAGCACTTCTACTAGGGTAGAAATTAGGGCACAAGAGAATGGGACTTTAGAGAAAAAGAATGAAATCATCGACAATCACAAAAATCAAATTTCCCCCTCTCCTAATTTCTCTCCTATTGGTGAGGAGGATATTATGGTGTTACAAGGTCCCATCGATGAGAATCACGAGGAAAACATTATTGAACAAGGAAACACCATCATTGAAAAGCAAGAAAATTAAGGGGAATATTAAGGGGAAGTGCTTTCAACCCTCCCGCAATAAGATCTAAGGAAGAATCCCCCACAAGGTCTTCCTTGCTTAGCCCTTGTGGAGCTATGGTCAGTGATTTTGTGAAAACCATCGACAAAGCCGAAACTTCATCTAGAGAGTTGAACATGCACTTTACAAGAGTGGTTGTTGTACCTCAATGGACGGGGAGGACGATGCCAGAGATTCAATGCTAGGCTCACCAAGCCATTCAAGAGAAGTGACAAACTCTGGGGATGCCAGAACTTGCGCTGTCACCAAAACATAACAAGCTAGCATTAAACCATCTTTTGAAGAAGGTGAGATCCTCTTACGCCCTCCATTGATGGAAGGGCCAACTTCCACCTTTTGCTTTGTCAGGGGATGTGAACTCTCCATAGACTAGGAAAGAGATGTGGAGGAGGAGGAGAAAACCGTAGCGGACACCACCGAGGTATTCAACATTTCCATGAGTTTAGGGAATGGCAGGATGTCTAGAAGGGATATCAATAGGGGAAACTTAGCCGAGGGGGTAATAAACACCTACACCTTTCTTGGGGTCAGGTGCACTCATGCTCATAGCGAGAGCCAAAAACGAGATTGAACTCGATTGAATGGAAGCAGAGGGGAGGAGAGAGGACACAACAAGAGACCCTAACACAGGGGTAGTCATTTCCTCTTCCTTCTTCTGAAAAGTAGCTTGCTCAATAGCCAGAGCCTTTCACCAACACTTGCGCTCACACACAAGGCAATTTTTGTGACTCTTCAAGCTAGAGGTCAAGAGTTGCGAAGGGATGGAAGGCTCCTGCTCATCCATAGGGGTTTCCACTATAGCCATTTTTGGCAAAGGGGTAGGCTCCTAAATGGGAACATGAGGAGCATATTGACAAATAACAGGGGGAGTTAGCTCTAGTGTCTCAGTAGCGGGCCTCTTCCTATTTATTTCTTTGGGAGTAGGAGTGATGGGAGGTCATGGAGGCCGAGACTTAGAGGATTCCCCACAGGGAACCTTCTTTCTACCATAAAATTAGGACCAAGGTCCATGAGGTTTAGTAGGGAGGTCTAAAATCCTAATCTTAAGTCGACACCAAGTAGACACCATTGAACTAAGCACAATCCAAAGTAAACATCCAAAAATATTCCTTAGAAAGAGGAGTAGGAGAGGCATCCCAAGAACTTAGAACTAGTTTCTCTTTTCATTTTCACGAAGAGGGGGCAGCTTGCTGTTGCACTACCGGAAGGGTCAGTTTTGGTTGTCCCTTGCCCTAAGTCTTATAATTCACATAGTTCTTGTAAAGTAGATATGTTCTTGGGGGAAGCAAACCAACCAGGGTGGGCCAAAAATGGTCCAACAAGTAGCCCCCATAGGACACCAATGGTTGGTATCCAATGTCATGCACCACATGCACAACACCTTTATGGGATAATTTTAAACACTTATGAATGACGGAGGTGATTCCATTCATGGAAGCTAGCCAAGGTATGCCTAGCTTCAATCTAAACAAATCTGACTCCAAAATAACATTGAAGGTTGTGTCTACAACCCTAGGTCCAACTAGGACAAATAGAGTTATTGAACCATATGGCTTGAGAAAAAGACCATCATGCGTATGGATGGTAGAATTTTTTTCTTCACACTCCTCCCTCTATAATGAATTCAGCAATAGTGTTTCTTCTATAATGACATTCACTCAACTCACAGGGTCAACTAAGACCCCCGTCAAAATATTACCATTGAGGCAAGCGAGAATGTAGAGAGGAGAGGGCTTGTTGTTCAAGGGAATATCCTATGAGGTGAATGTCACATCCAACAAGCTAGTCATGGGCTATGTGGTAGGAGTAACCATGACCATGTTAATGTATGCCTCAAGTCAAGTGGTAGAATCAAAGGGATCAATAATTAAGTTGGCAAGATACAATGGAAATGGGTCTGTGCATATTTACAATTTACTATTCACTTTTTCCACTGACTTGTTCACATTTTGTTTACTCCCATCGAGATGAATAGTATTATCCTCCATGTGGTCATGTATCTCATGACGTAGGTGCATACAACATTTGGTATCATGTTCATTGAATTGATGGTATTGATAGAAGGTATTTTCATCGTACCAATCAGGATAAGGCTCCTTGATAGGTTTGGGGTTCTCCAAGGTTATGATCTTATCCTTCAACAACTTCTACAAGATGGAAGAATAAGATTTTTCTAACTTTGTGAACTTTTTTAATGCCTAAGGCCATTATCATTTCTCGTAGCTAGTACATTTGCAACAGCCTTACCTTTCCCAAAATCAATACAATAGATTTTCCTTCCGAACGAGAGTGCGAGGAGGGTCCCCTGAACTGAGCTACCATCTACTAATATTCTCATAATGCCACACACAAATGCATGAAAGAAGGAAACTTCATAAGGGTGAAATCTTCCTGCCAAGGTCACAATAGGTTTCATATGAATGCCTTATGCAAGTCATAATTAGGCAGTGGGTACAAGATTTGTGAAAAGAGCACTTGATACCATGCAATGAAATCAATTATCTTTTCATTATCCCCTTGCTTGCATTAGATGAGATCTGAAAAGATCATCTTTGGTCTGATGTTGGCTTGGAACTATCAGAGAAACTAATTCACAAGTTGGTCAAATGAGAAGATATAATTATCTAGTAAGGAACATTACCATTCAAGTGTTATATCCTTAAGAGATCGATGGAATAATTTTTCCATCAGCGAATCATGATTTAAGAAGTCTGTATACATGGTGCTAAAGGCGAACACATGCATTTGTGGGTCCCCTTTGCCACCATACTTTTTGAATTTGGGAATCTTTATTCCTTGTGGGAAGGGAGTGTTTAGGATTTTCATCGACAATGGGCTATATTGGAAGAAGGGTTGAAAGATAGGTTGGGTAGAGGCGTGGGAGAGACTAGCCAACTAGTTATGCATCTGACCCATGTTCTAAAGCAAGGCATTCAAAACAGGGTCATTAGATGATAGAGGACCAGTGGAACCTCCAGAATCACTGCCATTAGCACAACCTCTAGAGCCACCATTGTTACTTCTGCTAGCACCACCACTACCAGTAGGGCCTCCTCCATGACCTCCTCCAAAGCCACCTTCACTAATTCCATCTCCACTACCAAAGCCACTCCCACTCATTGCACCTGAGCCTTCACCACTAGGGGTAGTAGGAGGAGTGAAATTAAACCCAAGGGGTGTTTTACTCACCTTGAGGGTGCAGGGCTCCTGACGAGTAGAAGAGATACTAATCGTGGGCCCTGATTTAGTCATGCACACAGATGTAGTGGGCATTGAAACACCTAATTGTCTTTCATAGGCATCAAGCACTTCTCCTTAAGTGATACCCAATCTAGGCCTATACTAAGGGACATAAGCTTTGGTTAGATCAGTGAGGCCACACAAAATTTCTATGCCCATTCGATCTTACCCTAGCAATTTTCTCACCTCACTTGCAAGCCTAGTGGCTCTCTCCATGCTTGGTAACTTCTCTAAGTGATTTACAAGGCCTATTAATCTGTTATCTAATGCCATGATACTTTCAGGGAGAACATGCATAGCATTATCCTCATCTATAGACGAAGGCATAGGGGATGCTGGAGGAGTAGGCACATAAGTGGTCTCTTCCATAAAACCCATCTTGTCAACATAATTCATAGGAAAGCCAATAGTAAAATCATTAGTTAAATCATTGGGAAAACTGGGGGTAAAGCTAGAGGTGACCTTCATCTTCTCCATCAGAAGGTGTCGTACACTTCCCCTACAATGTCCCTGGAAATTATGGAATGGGTTGTGATGCTCATAAACCTCCACAACACTCAGAGTTACAACATTCACAAGGTAGATGGGAAAAGTCTCAACACAAACAAATGGATAGACATTGTTCATGACAGGTTCACCAAAAATGTAAGAGAGGAGGATCAACCACACCAAGGCTCTAGGTCATGGAGAGACGAGAGTGGAGGGCTTACCTAACTTACCTCACTCTAAAAGGACAAGGATTGAGAATGAAGAGCACATGTAGTACTTTTGTCACTCTTCAAACCCAAGTTCAGGTTTAGGCTAGGCAAGCTGGTTTTTGAAGTCAGTACTGTCTTAGACAACTCTTTGTTCAAGGATGACAGTTCAGAACATTGGTGTCTCTCAGGTGCGCTGGTGTCTATACGGTCAAAAAATAGTAAACACAATAGAAACTATTGAAAAACCTACTAACGGCCTAGCTAGTTAATCTAGATGGTAAACATAGAATGAGAAAGTATAGGAAATAGATATTAAAATGATAAAGCAAGTAAATAATAACTAAGGTGATGAAGATTATCTCACAGAAGTGCCATTTTTCCAGCTAGCTCCATGTGTACATCCTCCTACACACAAGAAAGATGGAAAATTATTGAGGTTGTATAGGGGCTTGCCTCAATTAGACCCTTGTTTTGGTGTTTCCACCTCCATGGACAGCCAAAAAGCAATAGAGTAGAATATGAGATAAAGAAGAGAAAAGGAAATAGGAAGCACTACAAACAATATTATGCTACTCAACCAAATCATAGAGGAGAGGAGTGAAGCATTACCACCTACACCTAAAATCTCACTAGCCAATGAAAGGAGAAAGACAGCTACGAACTTGGAAAAGTCACCACCGCCACAACCATGGTGAAAGGAGGTCTCACATGATTCCAAGCTTGCAACATCTGTAATGGCTTCCCACTTGTAATGTGGATTTGATGGAGTGTTGTTGCTGCAATGCTCAAAAGTGGGATGCTAGAATGTTGCTTGAGAGTGAATGAGATGCTAGAGAGTTCAAGAGAATTGCTAGAGAGTCAAAATGAACTGAGATTGGATGAATTTAAAGGAAGAATGAGGAAGAATCTACCATTTTCAGGTCATTTGGTCGAAGAGGGATGTTACAATTCAACCCCAATTAGGTGTGTAATGCTTCTGCCAACTTTAGATGTAGGAATCCATTAGGGATGACAACGCACTAAGTGGATGTTTGTGTATTAGGCATTCGTCCCTGAAAAATATTCTCTAACTGACACAAAGGATAGATGCCAAGAGGATGGAAGGAAGTTAAGTTATGTGGAATTTCATCTTTGGATTTGATTTTGTAAGGCGAGGGTGTGCGAAAGGGGAATTTTCCCAAGGGGTGAAAATTTTCTCCTATACAACACCTTCACATCTTGACCAACTTATCTTTTGAACCATAAGACTAAATATTTCTTTGTAGAAGGATGGAGACCAAAACACTATGACTCTATCGTAGAGTATACTTTGTGATTTCCTTAGCAAAAACTTTTACACTTTATCTCTAAGTGTAGTACACCATACTGGTAAGATATCAATGTAGGCATGTTGGAGACATATTAAAACTATTGTACTCATCTCCACATCATATATTTGGAGTACATACAAACTTTAGCATATTCATTTGACATCAATGACAACACATAGATTGAGTTGAAATGAATGAGAACACGCATTGCCAATAATTATCTCTCCAAAAATCCATTCGTCAAGGCTACCCTCTAGCCTTGTTCCTTTATGTTCTCATATTTGATGCTCTTGGATATCTCTTAGATAATTCCCAATTAAATCATCTCATTCATGGCATTCCTCTACTTGGTAAGACTGTTGCTCGTAACTCCTACTTTTCTAACGATAGTGTGATTATCATTCTTTTGTGATGTTTCAAGCTCTCAATTGGCTATGCACAAAACTAAATTGTGGATGACATGTCCCAATACTCATCCTCTTCAGATTCCAAAAGAGTGGAAAGAGATAAAGCATGGAACCATAACTAGATACCTTGACATTCCTTTTAAAATTGGAGCTTTGTTGAAAGATATGTGGAGGTGGTTGTTAAACAAGTTAAAATCCCAATTGTTAACTTGGACATATCATTTTTTTTCAATGGCTAGGTGTATACAAGTGGCTAATAAAATATTGTTGGCTATCCAAGTCTATATTTCTTCTTGTTGGTCACTCTCTAAAACTTGCTACAATCAACTAATGTAGCTTATACAAAGTTTTATTTGGTCCAAATGGAGAAATAAAAAAGGAACTCTAGTTACTCCCTAGTCTCACTATATTCTCCCAAAAGAGAAGGGTGGATTGGGCATAATTGATTCCTACCTGCAAGGAATTTGTCTTTCAATTAATCAAATTGAAAAATATTTGGAAGGAAATTCACTTTGGAAACTCTTGGTTCAATATCATATTCAAACGACAACTATTGGTAAATCATGGAACACTATTCAACAGAGTGATAAGATTCTATTAGCCTCACACTTAAAGATTCACAGATTGGCCCTTCTCTGAATATGGAAATCTTGGCAACTAGTTTCCCACAAGTTGTCTTGGTTTGATCATTCATTTAGTCACAGGCTCAATTTTGTAACCTCTTCAATTTGGTGGAATCATTTAATCCAAGGAAATAAACAACCCATGATCAGCTATGATTCCTATATTAAAAGCTAAGTGCCTCTTCAAGAAAGGCATCCAAACATTTAGAGATTTAAAGGATCATTCACGCTTCATGTGGAAATCATGGCACCAACTCAAACTAATTTCAATTTAAAATATAGAGACAAGGTTGTTGTAATGGAAGTTCAAAAAATTGTGCCCCCAACCTAACTATCTTTATTTCTTCTAATTATCATTCTTACTTCCTCAAGGATTGGAGGTGGGCTAATGGCTGCAACCTTATAACTTTTCGTCTCAAATTTCTCTATAAACATCTTGTGCCTAGCTTGCCCATTTCTCACTGACTCAACTCTCTCTAGAGATCTAATAATCAATGAACCAAGTAGAACAAGCCCAACCTACAAATCTTGAAGTCTAAAGATGACTCTCAATCTCAAATCACTATTTGGAAGCTTCTACATGTGAAACTCTTGATTGGATCCCACCTTCAACTCCTTTGTCTACTTTGTTCTCGTTGCTTTTGTGGTAAGAAGGAATCCTTCAAACACTTCTTTTAGTTCCATCCTCATTTTAAATGGTTATTAACTACACTTTTTGAGTCCATACCCACCCCTTTCCATTATCCTTGGTCTTGGAAAGCCGCTCTTTTAGGATCATCAAATGCATTTGGAAATTTAGATGTTTGGCTTCTGTTGGAATATCTAATCCCAACTACTTCATTAGCTTCCCAACTAGACCAATCCTCTATGTATTAGCATTGATCTTAATATTAATGACAAACAATGAAAGCAAATCTTGGCAAATATTTGAATAGACTACATATTAATTGCTCCAACCTGTTTGTTGACTCATCAATAGTTTTCACACATATATTGTTCTCTGCCCTATAGGTGCTTTATTTTCTATATATTGTATGAGTCTGATTTTGTTATGCACTCCCAAATGGAGTCCAACTCCACAAAGCTATAAGATGGTAGAAGTAGATGTTTTTCATGGTGTAAAAGCTAAAGTTGTAAAAGTTAGTCTATGTAATTTTCATTCTAATCAATATCAAAGTTCTATGTTTGTGATTTTGTTTTTTCTTTCTTCTCTTCTACCATTGCATTACTTCAATTGGTATCAGAGCCATCAGGTGGAATCCTATCAAACCTAGCAGTCAAGTATGGTAGTTGGACAAATAAATGAGTTTGTAGGCTTGTAAGTTCTCATTTCAAGAAATGAAAAAAAAACCCATTAAAGTTGTAAAAAGTTGATGGGTTTTGTGTAGATCACACTGCACCAGTCGACTAGCCCACACATAGATCGTTGTGCTCTACTCTGAAAAGTTTTTCATATTGTAATGGAAAATTCTACAAGCTTTGTGCTAGTCTATCGTGAATATCGATGGAAATTTGCAAAGGAATAGTTTGTTGTTGCTTAAGTCAAGTAGTTTGCCAATCTGAAAAGGGCATTGAAGTGACCTGTTTGTTTTCCTTCTATGCGGTTTAGGTAAAAGCCAAAGATTGTCTAAGTTTTAAATTGTGGTAGTTAGCTATATCTATTTTACCAGGATTGTGGTGTATGCACTAGCTACCATTACTGCTTACCAGTATGTATGGACTAGTATATTTGCTGAAGAATTGGCAATGCTTGGGTTTTATGTGTTTACCTGTTACAAGTTCTAGCCTATAGGAGACAATCTATATTTTGTCATAGATGAAGACGAGGAGAAGGTCGCTCGTATCGAATCACTCTTTTGAAGATTAAGTATCTATGTGAGGTGCTCTTGATGTCTATAAAAGGAAGATAAGAGGAATTCAAGTTGCAGCCACCAATGAAGGTCAATGCAAGAGCCCAACTAGAAAATGAGATCACTTGCAAAGGAGTTGTTGTTTTAAAAAGTAGAGAACATTTTACTCATCAGATTATTCAGTCATTGAAAAATCAGAGTCAAAAGAGGCCTTGCTGAGTAAAGAATACATGGCGCAAAATAGATCATTGTAAGATCAAGTTCTATAGAGCTATTTTTTGGAAGAACAAAATAGACATCTATAAAGAAGCAAAGACATCTGGCTATTGTTCAATGAAGAAAGAATCACCAATAAAGTCAAAGCTCAGACGCAAGGAAGACACAAAATAAAAGAAGGCACAAAGCCTACAACCGCCAGACAAGGATAAATTCATCAAAAAGAAGCTATAGCCATAGCTGATGAAGATTTGAAGATGAAAAAAAGGGATTGTTGAAATATTTCATTGCTTGAAAGGAGGTTATGTGGAGAAAAGAAGCCGATATCCATTATTAGTTGCAGATTGAAGGAAATCAAAGCCCCCAATTTATGAAGTTGCTACCAATCAAAAGGAATTCATTGTGTGAAGCCATGAAGCTGCAAGGAAAAGAGGCACAAGAAAATTGAATGCTAATGTTGGCTACAACAAAAAAGTCAAATCGAAGAAACTGCTTGGCAGTTGAAGATGTCTAAGCTACTAATGGAAGTAGCAATTATTTTTTGAAATAGTGATTCTCATAAAGAAATGGATACCTAGAAGAAGATGATGAATAAGTGTTGTAATAATCATCACCAAAGGACAAAGAAAAGAGTGTAGACCCACTAGTGTCAAAGCGCCCAACATTAAAGGAGGATTGAAGTGATTTGAAGATATGAGGAAATCGTTGTTAACACCAGAAGTCTGAAAGAAGATAGTCACAGGAAGGAGATTGATTTGTAGAAGAAGTTTGATGTTGTTGTAGCATTGGAAGGAGGTGAATCTTTGTGAAGCAGGTCGCGAATTCAAAAAAGAGAAGTTGTCAAAGATGTTTGAAAAGAGTCAATTGATGTTAGTATCCCCGAGCACCAAGCAATGTAGCTCAAAGGGAGGTGTTGAGGAAAGCAAGTGTATCACACCTGAACCTATAATGGACTGGTGAAGAAGATCAGAGTTCGTGGTTAGAGCATCCCAAGAAAAAAGTGGGATTTCCTAGGTTTGATCCATAAGATTTGAAGATTGCAGATGTTGAAACATCAATGGAAAAGATCATGAAAATAATTGGAATTCATATTTGAGATTAAGGGGGAGTGTTGGAATATCTAATCCCAACTACTTCATTAACTCCCCAACTAGACCTGTCCTTTATGTATCAGCATTAGAGCTTAATATTAATGACAAACAATGAAAGCAGATCTTGGAAAAGATTTGAATAGACTACATATTAATTACTCCAACCTGTTCATTGACTCATCAATAGTTTTCACACATGACTGTTCTATGCCCTATAGGTGCTTGATTTTCTATATATTGTATGAGTCTAATTTTGTTATGCACTCCCAAATGGAGTCCAACTCCACAAAGTTGTAATATGGTAGAAGTAGATTATTTTCATGGTGTAAGAGTTGAAGTTATAAAAGTCAGTCTATGTAATATTTCATTCTGATCAATAACAAAGTTCTATGTTTGTGACTTTTTTGTTTGTTTTTGCTTTTCTTCTACCATTGCATTACTTTAGCTTCCCTATCACACCTTTACTCCCCATGAGATTGAAATTCAAATCATTTGTTCTAGTTTGCTAACCCATATGACATTCATAGTTTCCTCTTTAATTGATCAAGGCATTAACATTGATGCTATCAGGTTGCGGTTGAAGGTATTATCTCTCAACTCAAGAATAAGGTCTCACCTTCAGGAGTTCTTTACCTCAAATCATACTCTCGAGGCTACTTCAACTATTGCTATAACATGACTTTTTCCAACATAGGTTGAGTTATGTTCCAGTCGATTCTTCACTGCTACTAGTGTATTTTGATCTATTTTGGGGCTTGTGTGTTTTTCATGCCTTATTGTGTACCTATTCTATGTGTTTATAACATTAATGTTGTTGTGATTATGATCTTTTTGTTTGGCAACTAACTGTTTTCCCTTTTGCTCGTCTATGCTCTACCTCGACGAAAAAATGATGCTCTTCTAGGATCATCAGTTCTTTGTAGTTGCATTCTCTTGAACATATCTCTCTTCTATATATATCTTTTGCGCAACCATTCTTCATGCTTGTAGTTGTAAGCGTCTCCTTTGTAGCTAAGGCTGTTATGCTACTGCTAGTGCAACATTGTTTTTGTAATAGTTTTTTTTTTTGCTTCATCCAATAAAAAAAGGGGTTGACCTTGGAATATATATTTTTGGTTTAGATCCTCCTTTGGCCTAGTATTTATTTATTTACATTGAGACAAGTAAAAATTGTAATTGCAATATAGTGGAGCACGTTACTCAATAGAAATGGAAGTGAATATTCATTTGGTGAATGCATCCAGAGGTATGGATGGGGTCATACATCATCCATCCACCTGTCCAATCAAGTGTGTGTTGAAACATTTATGTGGTTGATTATTTAATGTTCGTATTATTTTTTTCAGTAGAAATAATAAAATAATATATTGAAACAAGCATGGATATTATGTCTTTATCAATAATGATCAAACTATACATAGATGTGGAAAGGGAAATAGGCTTTTCCTAAGCTTGGTGTAGGTTTATCCATTAAAATAAAAATTAATTTAGATTGATTAATTTTGTTAAATGGGATTTAATGATTTTATAATTTACAATAATTCAAATGAACATTTTAAAATATGTGATTTTTTATAATGATGAATTTATTGTCGATTTTATAGTGGGTTGAACTTGGAGATTGAAGATAAGTTTATCGTGTACCTTCAATTTTATACAAAAATAATAATTAATTATTATTTTTTCAATTTATCTATTATATTTTTATTTTATGTTGCTTTTGACATATGAGAATTAATAGTATTATAATACTTTGGTTGGTAGGGTTATTGTAATGTCACCAGGGGCATTTTTTCCTACATCAACTTTTAGAAATGATGTCTAAAATAAAAAATAATACTCTTAAATCATACATATGCTCTTAAAACAGCTCATACAGATAGAGATCCCTTTAATTTTCCATCAACAATTATCAATTTCTTAAAATTGTTCTTATAAAGAACAAACAAAGAATCTTTACTTCTCCAAAAATTAGTTCATAAAATTCCAACTTTCAAACTCATACTTTTTCAACGGTTTATATAATACTTGTGTTTATTAATTATTTGATAATATATTCATATATTGCATGCAAATGATCCGTAGAAAAGAAATGGTTATTATTATTATTGATAAATTGGAGCCGAGGATTTTATATGCAACATCGAACGTAAAGTCGGTCCAATTAGGGATGGATTCCATTAAAATGGGTCCGTCGCGTCACAGTGGTAATGAATTCAAGGAATCGATCTTTATCAACATAAAATACAGCAATACAGATGTATGGAAAGCAAGGAATTGACAGCTTTGTCTCTTTGGTGCAAGACCATTAATTTAGTTTAGCTTTTGTCAAAGATGCCATATATATATTGTCACACACAGTGAAGATGACAGGAGCGTTTTGCGTTTTGTGTTTTGCGGGTCGGCCCTTTCCTCGACTCTTCACTCGTTCGAAATATGACTACAAAATAAATCGGATTGTCTGAAGAATCAATTTACGTATGAAGGAATCACTACTTATGTCGAGTAAAAAGACTTAAATTTTAACTTCAAAGTGACAGAACTCCTTGTCACCGTGTGGTTGAGAAGGGAAAAGGAAACAATCAGTAAATTGCATTGGTTTTTCCTTTCATTTTGGTTTACTTTGATCTGGGTTATAATCTGAACCTTCTCTTCCATAAATTTCTTTTTAGGATTCGTTTTATATTTGGTTTTTTTTTAATTATTTTTTTCAAGTTTATTAGGACTGTAGGTAATACTATTTGATTTTGAACCAATTAAAAACTATTCTAAAGTGAACATGTTAAATCTGTCCTCTCATCCGATACGAAGATTCATAGAAAAGAAATGTAGTATAAGAAATGTGTACAAAAAGAACAGCCAGTCAATCTACGCTACGCGTTTGATGATTTCTTATCTTCATCCCCTCTCTTCTACAAATACTTAGTAAGTGCTTCATCTCCCCCAACACCAAGCCTGCTTTCATTGCTTTTCTTTCCATGGCGTCTACTTCTACCGCCGGGGGTGTTGAGGATATGTGTGCTTTTGACGGGCCGGCTTAACCAGCACACTCTAAGCGTTGAATGCTTAGGTGGCCGGACCCATGTGGGGCCCTCTTAACCCAACTAGCGGTAACTTGAACCTTTTCAAATCTCCGTTGCTGTAGCATTCAGTTTCCATTCCCGTTCGTGTAACTATTTGCATTTTCCGTTTCCACTGTTTCAACTTGAGGGAAGAATGCACTGACAGAACTCAAACCTGCAATGTATTTGAAATTTAGCCATTTCGCATTCCCTATTTTGTATTCCTTGATTTTTTATGGCCCATTTCCTGTATTGCATAATGGCCTGGCATCAGAAATTTGCTCGGTCATTGAATTGGGGGTTTTACTTTTAATCCCACATTCGTTTTATTGCATAGATTGGGGTGTGTGGAACTTTTATATTAAGAAGAGCAGGTTCACTTTCTATATATTAAAAACTAGAAATGCTTTTTACTTAACTCTTATCCGTATGTCTTAAGTAATAATATATTTATGAAATTTTTATCTTAAAATTACAATTCTTTGATTATAATTTTTTTTTACAATTATCTAATTATAATTGTATTTTTAATGAATATTATTTATATTTAATGTTTTAATGATTATAAAATATATATGTAATAATATTATTATATTTAATTATTTATTATATTGAAAAAAATATTATTTATTATGTTTTATTTAAAATGTATATATGAAGTTTATTAAAGGTTGGAATTAATAAGATGATTGATATTAAAATTAAATAAATTAAATGTGTTGTTTATCTCAAAATTCAATGATATAAATATGTTATTGTAGATAGATGTTAATTATTTGAAGTGTTGGAGGTTTCAAACTTGGTTCTATAAATACTTTAAAATATGCAAAGTAAATGTTCTTTGCTTTGGTTTAGATATGTGTTTACAAAATAGAACTAGTGTACAAGCTTAAACTTCTAGTTGCAAGAATCAACTAGTAAAATATTAATTCTTTGAATTCACTTACTTTTATTTTCCAACATTGACAACTCAATATGGATTGAAAATGTTTAGACACCATTACAAAATCTACTAAATTATGCGGCTTGTGTTATCTTCATTTAAATCTCTAGATGATCAATTAATGTCTCAATTTTTATTTTTTGGTTCATATCCATCTCTAAGAAATTGAACTAATGTGCAAATATAAACTTCTACCTATAAGAAGCAACTAGCAAAATATTGATTCTTAGAATTTGATTGCTTTGATACTCTAAAAAGTGTTTAGAAATTTTTTTAGGGAATGTGCTAAATTGTGAGGGTTATGTTCTTCTCAATTAGATCCTTGATCAAACCACTTCCATGACTTTGTAATAATGATTAAATCCATGATATATGTTATGAGAAAAGGTTATTACATTTATCCCAATGAAAATGTTCTTTTGATAAATCCTAGCTATCCTAATAATATTTGATAATTAAAACATTTGTTTGAGTGAATGTCTTCAAATAGAATATAGCATGCAAATCAACATAAAATTGCACTAGATAAGCTCACAATGACTAGTGGGATGGTGTTGTCAAGATTTAAATCGAATTTAAATTTTAAAACTATAGGATTCAAAATTACTAGGTCAAGTTTGCTCTAGTAGATCTTATCCAAGATAGGGTAATGTCATGAGATGAATTCACACAAGAATATGTCACTTGTAGACTTGTTATGCACAAAGGAAAATCTAGTCAAAGTGTGCCCAAAAAGTAATGGAAAAGGGCATGGATATATCATTAAAATTTTCTCCCACTTTCATGTGCATACAAACTTCGGTGATGGTGCATGCCAAAGTAAACAAGATATCAATTAAATTTTTTAAATACTAAAAGATATAGATTTACTTAAAATATATAGTTCAGAATTATATTCTCCTTCCAATAATAACTCCAAATACATGCAAATTTGAAAAAGAATGTAATGAATAACATCCATCAAATGTTTAAAATAAATATGGGGACTTAATTTCTAACAAAAGAAATTGAAATAAGAGATAGGTTTGAGACCACCCTTGAGATGAGTCAAAAAATTATATGGGTTGTTTCTCATTCTCAATTGCAAGTGGAAAGTTATCCCTCATGGTATTTCTCTACTAAGTTCTTTTACAAGCTAATTACCAATGTTTTGAAGATAAATTCAATTTAACAAAAAACTCTCCATTATTTTTGTTTTCAGCGGAATGATTTCTTAGCACTCCATGACTACAATTGTTTATTCTTTCTTGACAAGTATTGGGCACTCTGAACTAAGTTATCCCTCATGGTATTTCTCTACTAAGTTCTTTTACAAGCTAATTACCAATGTTTTGAAGATAAATCCAATTTAACAAAAAACTCTTCATATTTTTTTGTTTTCAATGAAATGATTTCTTAGCACTCCATGACTACAATTGTTTATTCTTTCTTGACAAGTACTGGGCACTCTGAACTAAATTAGAGACTAAATAGTTGAAGGTTTTTTTTCTACATTCCAATTAAAAATTGGTTTGCATAGGGAAAAAGAAAAGGGTGGTGATGGATCAAAAGGGTAGCGAGAGAATATTTGCACTCTCATAAAAATTATAATTTAAAATATTTCTACATACAAGATCTAGTTCCTTTTATGTCACATGTGAATATTTATGACTGATTGAAAGAAAAAAATATAAAAATCTCATAGACTTGGTGATTGTTGAGGGTTAGTGGTTGAATGATGATTTAATACTTAAACATTTGAATTATGGGCTTTTATTAATGTAGGGAATGATATATCTATATGTATAATTATATTTTAAGAATTTTATAATTTTCTTATTAGAAAAGATTGTATACGAATATATCATAATACATATTTTATTTTTAATTTCTTTTTATTGTATGTAAATTTCTTTTGTTTGGTACTATAATCAACCTTTTTTATTCAATGTTTTGGTCTCAATGTAAGTATGTTTAACTTTTCTCAATTTTATACAAAATTTATAATTTTTAATAAATATTTTTATTTACAATTATACTATTAAAAAAAAAGGTACGAAGGCTAGGATTCCTTTATGCTATATGAATATTTATGAATGATTGAATGTAATAATTTATAAAAAAAAATTAAAAAACTTGGTGATTGTTAGGTATAATTAGTTTAAAGGTGATTTAGTACTTAAACATTTGAATTGATTAGACTTATTAATGTAGGGAGCGTCATATTTTTATTTATAAATATAAGTTGAAGAATTTAAAACTCTTATAATTAGAAGTGTAGTATATTGGAATTTATCATTTTTTTAGTTCATGTTTTTTATTGTATGTAACTTTTTCGTTTTTGGTAGTATGATTGTTTTTCTTCTATTGGTTGTTTCGATTTGCATCTACTATGTTTAGCTCTCTCAAATTTGTACAAAGCTTTTTTTTTTTTTTAATAAAATTTGTTATATATAATTATGATTTCAAATATTACAGCATGTAAGATTTGATTCCTTTATGTCATATAAATATGTAAATAACTTTCTCAAATTTGTGCAGAGCTTTTTTTTATAAAATTTGTTATTTATAATTATGATTTCAAATCATAATTTTAGAAATAACAAATTTTATAAAAAATAATAAGATTTACATTTTTTTTAATTGATTCCATATTACCAAAGAAAAACTAGGTTACATAGTACATATTGCACTCAAAAAGAGCATAACAAGCCTAGGATACCACAAACCAACATAGATACAAAAAATATTACATAAATGAACAATTTTTAGTGCTCAAAGCTATAACAACCTAGATATTCCAACTTTCACTATATATGTCCATATCATAAAACCCAATGGGTAGATTGATCTCTAAGATGTTGTCATTATTTCTAACCACCTCTAGCCTAGTATCACCCTTAGTAACTCTTTTCTTTTCTTTTATACCCATGTATTGAAGGAGCATATCATAGGTATAATTTTACGCCTTTCCTAAAATTCCAAGTAGTTTTTCACAAATTGTTCATTAGGGAGTGTAACTCCTTTTACATCAATTCCATTACTCATATCTCTTAATAAATAAAAAATAGCATCAAAGGTGATCACAAATAGAGCAGGGGCTAGCAAACAACCTTGTCTTGTTGATCTTTGCAGCTATAAGGGTTTAGAGATAAAACCATTTATATCAACTTGAGAAATAGCATCCTTGAATAAGAAATTTACCATTTAAAAAAATATTAAGAAAATTTAAAGCTTCAAGAATCATTATGATAAATGAGCTTTCAACTGTATCATAGGCCTTTTCAAAATCAAGGAAGAGCATGTCATTTTCTTAGTTTGTTATTTTAGCCCACTCCATAGCCTCCCAACTAGTAATAAGATTTTTCAATACATACACACCCTTGAAAAAGATAATTTGAGTATTCCTAACAAAAGTAGGGATGATATCAATAAGTCTCAAAGCCAAGACTTTAGCTAGAATTATGTAAGAAATATTAAGGAGGGTAATGGGCCTCTAGTTTCTAATTTGATATCTATATCCTTTGGGAAAATCTTGATGATTCCTCTATTAATATTTCTTCCCTAGGGGCCTTTTCCAATAGCTTCAAGAATAAAGCTACAAGATATTTACACTAATCTAGTCAACTTTTTCTTGTAAATTTTGAAAAGAAGCCCATCTGTGCCTAGAGATTTATCATTTTTAAAGGTTCTAATATGCTTTACAATCTCATCCTTAGTAATATCTCTAGCATGCCAATCACTTTATTCTTCTTTGATTTTCCTAGGGATGACTTCTCGACAATGATCATGGGCTCTTCTCCAATCCACATTGCTATCTTCAACAAAGAAAATATTTTTATAGAAATATTGAAATCCATTTATAACCAAAGAAATATTGAATTTATATTTTGATTGTCCACTCATATTTATCCAATGTCTTCCCTAGCCCTTTTCTCCTTTCTATAATTATAGAATAAATTGGAACCTTTATCTCCATTTTTTATCTAATTCATTTTATCCCTAACTTTTAAACCTTGAATCTTCTCAGTTTACAAATTTCTCAAATTATTCTTGACTCTAACAAACTCCTCATTCAAAGAATTGGGATTATCTTGTAGTTGAGATTCAATAGAGAGAAGCTGTTATTGAAGAAATTCTCAAATCTTCTTCCATCAGAGGGTCTCTTTTTCCCTAAAACTTGGAATAGGGACCCCCGGTTGTTAATATCGGTATCCCATTTATCAATAGGAGAGAATTTTTTAAGAAATATCCTATTAATGTCTCTTAATTTGGAAATACCATAATTACAATCATTAATGTTAACTAGGTTAGTGCTAAGCTAAAAATTATTACTCTTCCTTATCTCATTCAACTTCCCTCTATTTTGCACTTGAATTATAGAAAAAATAGAAATGGATGCATACATCATTCAAAATTTATCCTGAAGAAGGGTTAAAAGGGTGCCTCCAAGTTCTATTTGGTGAAGTTTAGATCAAAATGGTTGTTTCAAGGAAATCATATTGTTATAATTTCTTAGGAATTAATCAAAGTATTCATTGGTTTCTCGAACCAAAAGAACCTTTGATAGGTTCCTAGTTCTCAAAATATAAAGAACCTCCAATAATTTTTTAGTTCTTGTTGAACCCCCAACAAAGGAAAAGTAAGGACCATTAATGAAAGAGGAACAAAAGAAGCAAAGAAAAATCAAAAGGATTATAGATTCCAAGAACTGTTGGAACCTCTAGCAATTTCTTACTCTTGTCCTAGCTTCAATAGAATGAATTAAAGAAAGAAGAGAAAGAATCGAGAGTTTCAATGGTTCTCAAAACCATTTGAACCTCCAATTAGTTCCCAAAAAAAAATTGGTTCTCAATGAGGCTTGATGCTCTGATAAAAATATTAAGGAGGATATTGTTTGTTTGGGGGTTCATATGAAGACCTTATGAAAATCAAAAGCTTCTATACATAACAAAGAAATAAAAAGCCACCCAAGAATAAATTGAAGAGCATATCCAAATATTAACTTCTTATATTAAGAATATTTTAAATCTTTCAACACATGCATTAGATGGGCCTTTAATTAGCGATGATTTAGAGGTATTCAGTATTGATAATGGTCCAATTGAAAGGTTTAACAAATATTAGTCATTTGGAAAATCCTTTGAAACCTAGGTTGAGCAAGTTCAACTAGATATAAACTCTTTTGCATTGAAAGAGGTGTAATGTTGATCTGTTTACGGATCTAGAATATTTGCAAAATTGAATGCTTAATTAAAAACACAACTTAGCGGAATACTTAATACATTTATACATTAATGGAATTAAGCATTAAAACTTCAAATGAGAAACAGAATTGAGAGAGAAGAAGATAAGAAGGTGCAAACAGTGTTTGATTACAGAGTTCACCACAAACGTGACTACGTCTCCGGGTCGGCTCCAATAGAGTGCAACCGATCCGATTAATCTCTGAAATTCAGTTACAAATGCACCAAGACCATTAGCTCCAAGCACTTCGGCAGCATGAAAAGGCTCCGACGTACAACAATGGCTTGAAAAAATCTCTAGCACCTCTCTTTGTATCACCGGAATCTGACACTTGTTTCTCTAACTTGAAAATCTGATTAGCTCCTAAGAGCATATCCCCCCTCTTTTATACATACAATTTGCCTAAAACGGCTTAACAAAAATATTAAATGTCTAACCCCCTTTTACATCTCATACCATGACTAATTTGTCTCTTAGACCCATTTTTGTTTGGTGGTTAGGGTGAAGTTTGGCCTAATGGGCCTATTTGGACAGGCTTAGCCAACCAATCCTTAACAAAATAAAACAGAATCCATATATATACAAAGACATTTCGGTGGTTTAACGGCGCATAGACCTTTCTCTAGCCGTGTGGTCAGGGGTTCAAACACCGCCGGCCACGTTTTAAAACAAATACCAAAATTTACAACGACAAAACCAAACTCTTGTCTTCATTTATTGAGCGGCAACCGACGGTCCAATGGTAGACCGGCAAACTGTTATGCAACCAGTCACGGGGTCGAGCCCAACAGAATTTTGTTGAAACAAACAAATGAACCCACCAACACCGCTGGGACACGTGTCCCCTCCTCATTCACCACTGGTGACACATCAATGCTGACAAAGCAAGACAGGATGCTGATGATGCTGCCCACGTGTCCGATGACACGTTGTACGGATGCCACGTGTCGCACTGTGATTGGTCCGTACAAGATGACCTAGCTGCCATGTGTTTCCCCGAAATTCATCCATGTGGATTTTGTATAGTACGGATGATTTACTGACGTCAGCATCCGTACAGTCACCTCAAAAGTCAACTGAAACTTTGACTGCTGATAACTCTCACGTACGATGTCAGATTTTGGCGAAACGAGTTGCATTGGAAAGCTTGTGACAAGCTCTTCGTGATGATGCCAACTTCGACAAATTTTGACGATGTCATTTTTTCCACTTCCTGGACACCCCCTGATCCTAGCTTGACCCAAGGTTTGACTAGCTATAACTCGTGCAAACATACTCCTTTTCGCTCCATTTGAGTTGTGTTGGAATCAGGACGCCGAGATCTTTCTAATGGTGCAGATTCTGGAGAGAATGGAGACACTTCAATTTTCACTAAAAATATCCACCGGATCAGGCCTCCCCACTGAAGACCTTTTGGACCTCCAAAAGTGACATTTACTCTGACATTAAGTGAGGACTCGGCCTCCCCACTTGTCTTGTATCCTCTGTACATCTGAATACCTGGCTCACAAGCACAATGAAGACTGCAACAACATTGTTGAACATAAACATTATTCTATCACTTCCATAAGCATCTACATCAATTGCCGTAGCCACTAACCAACAAAAATTGACTAGCATCAAGCTGAACAACAATGCAAAAATGAAAGAGAATAAATCAACAAGATATCGATCCTTCACAATAGGATCATTTTTACCCAAGGATTCATCAATGCTTTCAATCACCATTCCCTCATGTTGTACTGCAAGTGCATCCTGCAACATCTGACCCTGGTTAGCTACTCCAAGTTCAAGTTTAGAACCACCTATACTGACAGACATAAGAGTTAATTCTTTACTTTCATTAATTACCCTCTTTAATTTCCCTGTGTTTGCAAAAGAATGATCAGTCTTAATCTTGTGAGAATGTATAATATACTGAATGCCATCTTTAAACAAGTGATAATGATTCTTTTCCCTATAGAAAATAGCTTTCCAATCATAAAGATAAGGTCTACCAAGCACTACCCCACATATATCTAGTGGAACCACATCAAACTGTACTTCATCCACAAATTTACTAGTGATTGCGAATTTTAAGGTGCATTGTCTTGTTACTTGCAACTTATCATTTTCACAAATCCAACCTAGTGGATAAGGTTTCTTATGTTGTGTAGTTTTCAATCCCAAGTTATTTACAATACTTTCTAAAATCAGATTAACCTGAGTCCACTATCTATTAGTGCATCAATTTTAGTGTTCTTAGCAACAACCCTTAAGTGGAAAAGTTCATTCCTTTTCACATCTTCAGAGACATCATTCACTTTAGAAGTAGAAGCACAACTATGAACATAAATACTGGAAATAGGAGCTTTACCTTTCAAACCCATGGCTATTATCTTAGTCTCATCATCTGAATCTGAACCAAGATCCATAACAACATTTGCGGCTTTCTCCTTACCTTTCTGTTTCTGATCACGTTTTTGAGCCCACTTAGGCCTCAATTCTAGATGCAACTACCAACAATGTTCTTCATTATGACTTGTCCTGTCACAATGAGTGCAAGAAAGTTTCTCATCCTTCTTAACTATAGCTGTCTTCTTTCCTTTCCCTGTCTCTGCAACCTTGGAAGATTTCTTTACATCATTATCAAACTTATCAATAAAAGATCCTTTACCCCTTGACTCTAAGTGGGTAGCTTGGACACAAACTCCATCCAAGTGTTAGGATTCAAAACCAAAATAGAATGCCTAAGGTAGGAATGCAGACCTCCTATGTACTTCAACAAAGTGTCCTGGGTGTACAAAGGAACATTCAAAGCAATAGCCCTTTTCCTAAATTCATGGGTGTACTCTTGAACAGATTGACCCTGCCTTTGACTAAACATTTGCTAGTCCATCATTAATTGTTGCAAATGTCCTAGGGGATAAAATTTCTTTTTAATAGCATTAACAAACTCTGCCCAAGTTAAACTGACTCTACCATGCTGTGAAACTTCTGCCTTAGTCTTACTCTCCCACCAAGTTAAAGTTGTACCTCCTAATCGAAGAGTAGCTAATTGGATCCTATCAACATCATCTAATAGGTTTTGGACTCTACAGTAGACTTCTACTTGCTGAATCCAATCATCCAATTTTTCAGCATTAAGTTTACCACAATATTTAGGCAAGTCAAATTTTACATCCAATTTGATCTTAGGCTTATACCCACTTTTGAAAGGATTAAAAGAAATAGAACGAGGAGAAGATGGAGAAGGAGAAGAGGGAGGAGAAGAAGAGGAGGGTGGATCTGGTTACTTGTCACCATCTCCATGATGTTTCCCTTTCTTGTCTTTGCGATCTTCTTGCTTCGACAAACCTTCTTCACATTCTTTCTGCTCTTGTCTCTCTTGAAAAAGAATGTCCACTTTAGCCTTCATCTCAAGGAATGCTCTTCGAAACTCCTGCTCACTGATTTCTTTAGGAACCTCCATTCCAGACAAGGACATCTTTGGAAAAGTTCTTCGCTTCCCGATCTCAGGATTAAAGTCTTCAAGCTTGCCTTCACCCTTCTGAATCCTGGATCTTGTTAGCATTCAAGAAAACAACTGCAATAATAGTCAATTGAGCTATGATACCACTTGATCTGTTTACGGATCTAGACTATTTGTAGAATTGAATGCTTAATTAAAAACACAACTTAGCGGAAGACTTAATACATTTATACATTAATGAAATTAAGCATTAAAACTTCAAATGAGAAACAGAATTGAGAGAGAAGAAGATAAGAAGGTGCAAATAGAGTTTTATTATGGAGTTCGCCACAAACGTGACTACGTCTCCGGGTCGGCTCCAATAGAGTGCGACCGATCCGATTAATCTCCAAAATTCAGTTACAAATGCACCAAGACCATTAGCTCCAAGCACTTCAGCAGCATGACAAGGCTCCGACATACAACAATGGCTTGAAAAAATCTCCAGCACCTCTCTTCGTATCACCGAAATCTGACACCTGTTTCTCTAACTTGAAAATCTGACTAGCTCCTAAGAGCATATCCCCCCTCTTTTATACATACAAATTGCCTAAAAAGGCTTAACAAAAATATTAAATGTCTAACCCCCTTTTACATCTCATACCATGACTAATTTGTCTCTTAACCCCATTTTTGTTTGGTGGTTAGGGTGAAGTTTGGCCTAATAGGCCTATTTGGACAGGCTCGGCCAACCAATCCTTAACAAAATAAAACAGAATCCATATACATACAAAGACATTTCAGTGGTCTAATGGAAAATAAACCCACTGACGCCGCTGGGACATGTGTCCTCTCCTCATTCGCCACTGGTGACACATCGACACTGACAAAGCAAGACCAGATGCTGACGATGCTGCCCACGTGTCTGATGACGTGTCGTACAGATGCCACGTGTCACACTGTGATTGGTCCATACAAGATGACTCAACTGCCACGTGTTTCACTAGAATTCATCCATGTGGATTCCGTACAGTACGGACGATCTGCTGACGTCAGCATCCGTACAGTCACCTCAAAAGTCAACTAAAACTTTGACTGCTAATAACTCTCACGTATGATGTCGGATTTCGGCGAAACAAGTTGCATTGGAAAGCTTGCGATGAGCTCTTCGCGATGATGCCAACTTTGAAAATTTTTGATGATGTCATTTTTTCCGCTTCCTAGACGCCCCCTGATCCTAGTTTGACCCAAGGTTTGACTAGCTATAACTGGTGCAAACAGACTCCTTTTCGCTCCGTTCGAATTGCGTTGGAATCAGGACGCCGAGATCTTTTTGATGGTGTAGATTCTGGAGAGAATGGAGACACTTCAATTTTCACTGAAAATATCCACCAGATCAAATGTTATATAAGGAAATCAAGGAAAAAAACAAGAAACTAAAGAAGATCTCCAAACAATGAGAAAAGAAGAATCTATTTGGAATTTAGTAGTAAGAGATATAGAAGAAATGTTAAAAATTGACACAGACACACAACTAAATAAAAAGGTCCCCATATTTTTTTTAAACATTTGATAGATGTTATTCATTACATGCTTTTTCAAATTTTCAGGTTTTTGGTGGAGTTATTATTGGAAAGGGAATATAATGAAAAACTATATATTTTAAGTAAATCTACATCATTTTAGTATTTAAATATTTTTAAATAATTTCCTCGTTGATATCTTGTTTACTTTGACATGCACAATCATAGAAGTTCACATGTACATAAAATTGGGAGAATTTTTTAATGATATATCTGTGCCCTTTTCCATTACTTTTTGGGCACATTGTGACTAGATTGTCCTTTATGCAATAAAAATTCTACATGCAGCATATTCTTGTGTGAATTCATATCATGAAATTACCCTATCTTGGATAAGATCTACCAAAGAAAACTTGACCTAGTAATTTTGAACCCTACAGTTTTAAAATTTAAATTTGATTTAAACCTTAACTACACCCTCACACTAGTCATTGTGAGCTTACCTACTACATGCTTATGTTGATTTTCATGCTATATTTTATTTAAAGACATTCATTCAAGCATATAAAATTATCAGAGTGTTAAGACAACTAGGATTTATCAAAAGAGAATTTTCATTGAGAGGAATGCAATAGCATTTTATAATAACATTTATCATCGCGTCTTTCATCATTAAGCCTAAGTCATGGAATTAGTTTGATTAGGGATCTAATTGAGGAGGACATAACCCTCACAATTTAGTAAATTCCCTAAAAAATATACTAAACATAGTTATTTAGAATATCAAGGCAACAAAATTCTAAGCATAAAAGTTTTGCTAGTTGATTCTTATAGGTATAAGTTTATATTTGCACATTAGTTCACTTTCTTAGACATGGATATGAACCAAATAATTTTTTTGAGTCATACACGGATCATCTAGAGATGTAAATGAGGATAACACAAACCTCACAATTTAATAGATTTTATAATTGTGTTTCTAAACTTTGTCAATCCAAGTTGTAAAGAAGATAAAAATAAATGAATTTGAAGAATTATTTTTTTGCTAGTTGATTATTTCAACAATAGGCTTAACTTGTACACTAGTTCTATTTTGTACACATCTAAACCAAAGCAAAGAACATTTTATTTGCATATTTTAAGCCATCTATAGAAACCTCCAATACTTCAAATAATAATCATCTATATCTCCAATCACATTTGTATCATTGAATTTTAAGATAAGTATCAAATTTAATTTATTTAATTTTAATATCACTAATCTTATTAATCCTAACCTTCTTTAAAATTTACTTAATTTTTAAAATAAAACATAATAAATATTTTTTTTCATTAAATATAATAATATTATTACATATAGTTTATAATTATTAAAACACTAAAATTGTAAATTAAATATTTGTAATTTTAAGATATAAATATTTTAATTAAAACATTTTTACTTAATATATAAAATTAAAATATTAAAAACAAGCATTTTCAATTTCTAGAACATAAAATGTAAATCCACTCTTCTTCATTTGAAAGCTACCCTCACCTCAATCTATATAGGGGAAACGTACCAGTAGCCGCCAAGGCTAACTTCGCACATTTGTGCAGAGTGCAATATAGGTCTGATTTCAAAAAAAAAAATTGGGCTTCTTCGTAACCGAGTTAGGACCTTAAAAAGAAAATTTTGGCTTCAGGTTATTCAAACACATCATGTGGAATTCGTAAAGTGAAAGGTGGTCAAAAAGGGGGTTTTTTTAACCTTTGTCCCCTACATCTTCACTATTTCAAGCCTATACCCGTTCATTACAAATCTAATTTTTTTAAAAAAATTGCCTATTACCAATTATCATTTCACCTATTTCAAGTTACGTTTGTATGCGGGCCCCATCAAAATATCACGTGGGTCCATTAGGAGGTGGTCCCTTTACCATCAACCTCATCACATTAAAATGTTCTCCACATGTCCCATATTCCTTCATCAAACCATGCATATGAGTTAACTACGTACCCCTTAATCCTTCATCAAACCACGCGTACGTGTTAACTTAACTGCAGGTTGTTGGGCAACTTTAAGCCCTAAAGTCTTCATCTCCCGCAATTTCCTTCCAGAGTGTTCATCGCTGCATCCTCTCTCCCGCCACCGACTTTGGCTCTATGACCATGGTGATGATCTTCAACTGCAGGTAACGTCTCCACCTCTCTTCACCTGCAAGATTGCTTGTTTAACAGTGGAATTTTGTTGGGTTCGACGGTGTTTGAGTGCATTTTGGCATCTTTAAAAATCATTTTTGTGTATGGCATGAAGGGTTTGATTGTAATCATTTATATTTACATGTGACTTTTGACTGGTAGAAAAATGAACCCTCGTCAATTATTCTGTCTATGTCATCGAATTTTTGACTGCTATGCCTTTTTTGACATATCACATGTAATGTGATGTAAACAAGACATTGATAGAATTTTGACCAAGTATCATCATGAAATTTATTGGGTATATAATAAGATACTTAATCTTCAAATATTTTTTCATTTAATCTTATATGGAGCTACATAAAATGTCCCCACCTCTCTTCACTTGCAAGATTGCTTGTTTAACAGTGGAATTTTCTTGGGTTCAACGGTGTTTGAGTGCATTTTGGTGTTTTTAAAACTCATTTTTGTGTATGCCATTAAGGGTTTGACTATAATCATTTATATTTACATGTGACTGCCGAATGGTAGACAAGTGAACCCTCGTGAATTATTATATGAAATGTAAACATTTAATCAAAACCCAAGTGAGTGCTACCAATTAATTTATATGGAGCTACAGAAAACGTCTCCACCTCTCTTCACCTGCAAGATTGCTTTTTCAACAGTGGTTTTTTTGGGCGTCTTCAATGTTTGAGCATTATGATTTCTATTGACATTATTCTAAAATCCCCTCTTGCTAGTCTAGAAGTTCTCAACTTTCCTCAGACTGCTCAGTTGTCCTTTCTCCAAACCGTTTACCTTCCCAAAATTTGCATAGGTCTCCATGTCAATGTCTTGAATCTTCTGAACATGTTAAAATCATCCTTATCTCTCTTCATGGTAGAACCAGACCAATGCAATTGGAGAGGATTTGGGAGACCAATGGTCACCTAATGGTATGCTACTCTCGTCTCCAAGTACATCTCTTCGAGATTGCTCGTCTTAGTCTCCTTTTGACCCTTTCATTAATTGCATTATTTTTCCCATCCTTCCTTGATCCCTGATGTAGGAGCATCCAGTGGTGTAAGGGCAATCTTGCAACACCTGGGCAAAAATAGTTAAATTTCAAGTTTCTCAGTTTTTAGATGTTTTTACATTTTTGGATACCCTTTTTGTCATAATGAAATTCCCAATTTACGGTTTTTATTTTCTATTCCTGGGTTGAAAGATATTGCAGTTTTAGTTTCCCAAATTTGCACCTAAAAATCTTCCGAGTGGGATTTGAGGCACTTAGAGCTCCCGGATCGGCCCCAAAACTTGCCAAAATTGGTGTGGCTAATTTCAAGTGTGTTATTGACTCGAGACCTTTCCAACGGTTCAAACGGTTCGCGAATCGGAGTCCCGGATTAAAAGTTATGGCCTCGGAAGTTGGCGCACTTTCTAGAAGATACCATTGCAAATGCTCTTTTGAAATTTGAACTTCATGTTGTAAATTTTCGGCGCCAAACCGCCTAAGCTCAATTTGAATGTTGTTTTGGCTCCAAACTAATGAGGAGCTCTATTTATGGGCGGGTTTTCTAATTTTTTGGTAACTTTTTGGGGGACAAGCTCGCATATTGTGAAAGGGTTATTCTGTAGCTTTCTGTATCTTGCATGTGTTGTAGAACGTGAGGATTTGAGATCCTCTGCATGTAAGAAGCTCCATTTTCTGAATAATAAAATTATTTGCTTGTTTGTGGGTTATTTTCTGTGTCTCAGGTTGCGCCCTCATCAATCCCATTGTAGAAGTGATAATGATGAGAAATCATTATGCCTCATGGCTTGAGGTTTTGATTTAAGGCCTGCTAATACCATTCCATAAAATCATGAGTCACAAGCCCCATCATCCACAATATGAACCACTTCAAATGATGATTCTCCTTTGGTAGCACTCACTTGGGTTTTGATTAAATCTGGTCTAATTTGGTTAATGCTTAGAATTTAAAGTAAAACTGAAAATGCCAATAGATCTATCCAAATTCTTTATGCTAAGGGAACCAGACTATTGTTATGAAAGTACACGTAAAATACATTCTTAACAAGATACCTAAAATTCCTCTAGCAAGCAAGCTAAAACTAAATAGGATGCTTCTTGGTAGTGTTGTTGACATCTGATAGCTGTAAATTTAGTTCTTTGAAGTTTGAACACAAAACTATATTAATTTGTGATAAACTGATGAGATTTCTTTTGACTCTGTGAAGTCAAAAGCTGATTTTGTGAAATTCATTACTATTTTATTGTGACTATCAAAAAAGTTCTTCGATATATACCAGAGTGCCTTAAACATTAAGCACCTCACTTTCAATTCATTTTTTCCATAGGAAAGTAATTTGGTTGTACTCCTATAGAGAAAAACCTTGTTTTATATCAATAATAAGGGCTGGTAGTTAGCAACAGATAATTGAAAAATTAGATTGGTAGACATCATATTACTTGTGCCTCACTTACACAATTACATTGCAACATCAGAATAGTCAACTTTATCCAAATATTTGTTTCTAATTTCATTTTGGATGGACCAGCAATGACTCAGAGATCTAAACCCAAGAATAGGATGAAAGGAACCTTATTCATATCCTTAAATTTTACACTGCAAATAAATAGTATTGTAAAATTCAACGCTGCACTAGAAAATAATTAAACATATTTAACAACTAGAAAATCATTAAACAAGGATCATATTTCAATTCACATATGCTCTACCACTAACTCATGAATTCCTCCAAACACCTTCCAAGACACACATCACATAACATTCAAGTGTAGATAGAGAGAAACTAAACAACTATGGGCACCCTTTGACCAAATTTGCACTATATGTGCCAAAATTTATGTTGGGAAGCATATAACCCATCAATGACAGAATACTAATAGTTTGATGAAGGAATATGGGGCACGTGGAGAAAATTTTAATGTGATGAGGTTGATGGTAAAGGGACCACCTCCTAACGGACCCACATGATATTTTGATGGGGCCAGCATACAAATGTAACTTGAAATAGGTGAAATGATAATTGGTAATAGGAAATTTTTCATTCAACACATCATTGTTTGGCAGGAAAATACAAATGTGAAAGTCAATCACCACAATTCAATGCATTCAATATACACATTCTAATTATTTTATAAGAGGCAATTTCCAGTGTCATTTTCATTATGAATTTACATATTCTTTCACAGCATATCCTCTACAAAACTCAAGCATAGATGGCCACTACAAAATGAAATGACGGATTGTTTCCCACAAAAAAATCAAATTTGAAACTCACCCACCACAATTCAATGCAGTCAATTTACCCATTTGAATGATTTTTTAAGAGGGAATTCCCAAGGTCATTTTCATTACGAATTCCCCCCTGCTTTCACTGAATATCCTCTGCAGACTTTAGAGCTTACTAAGGCAACTTCTGCACATTCCTCTTAAAAGGGAGCTTATTCATGTTGGTACACCCAAAATAAGTAAATTGATGTTTTTATTTATCAGTATACCGGATTTACATTTATGTTGTTTGTTTCATTGTTCAATATCTACCATGGCAAGGTAGATATTATCTTATGTTTCGTATTATATTATGTTATGTTCCGTATTATATTATGTTAATTAATGTTTGTGGAATGCAGGCCATCTCTAAAGTCATTCCAACCTCTATCATGCCCTTTAGTACATCTAGTATTATGCCAGCAGTAAGATTTGATCTAGATTCTTGTGCATTTAATTAACTTATTTCACCTTTTATATTTTGTTAATATTTGTGCAATTAAAACTTGTACTTGAGCACGACTAGTCTGCACTAATCTAAAATGGCTTCAGAGTTAAAATACTATTTGGGGAGCTGTTGAATAATATTATGGGAAACATAAATTCTTTTCAACAATTCCATCTTATGTATATCTTGCAATACTCAAATGTTTCCTATTAGACTCTATGAGAAGATCCCTTCAGTTCCTCATATCTATATACATCACATTTTTCTGTTAGTAAGTTTGAGCTCTTGTTCTAAGGGACATGTTTGGTGCAATATAGCTAACAATAGTGTGAAACTTCCTACTTGCATATATATATGAGTCTAACATTAGAAGCAGCTTGCCAAGTCCCCAGTCTATTAAATAAGGCTCAAAATCATCATATCCATGAGAATATTAATGAAGGCTTATAGTTATGTTGGAAATATGCAAAAGCTTTAGTAGTTCCCAACGTGATTTTAGAATGTCTATTTAAACACAATGGTGATTGCTCTGGATGCCTTTCATGCAAATGATGGTAAATATTTCCAATTGTGAATAAAATCACATAAAACACTTAGCATTATAGGTGATCAATAATATCTTAGTAGTGCAACAAGATTAGAATGTTGAAGATTTGTGAGACCAATCTCTTATTCAAGTCTTTTTAGGCCTTTAAATTAGCCTCTTTCTTGTTTCTTTACTAAAATGGTATATCATTTATCAAAATATGCTTCATATGCATTCCCAGTAGCACCACCTCCTATTAATTAATTTGTTGAGCAAATCTTGGTCTCTACTCCCTAATCTTCATACTTTGGTGATAGGATTTTGCAGTCATAACAACAGTAGCTACAACCATAATGATTACATAAAATTGATAGCCTTATTCGGTCAACCCCAAGAGAACTTGATGCCAGAGATGAAGTTGAAGTAGGGTATTCACAAATTGTGTCCCAACTAGGCCTACATGATTCTGCATTTAGAAACTACTCTTGCAAGAATAGTTAATTTTTTTAGTACCAAAACATATTTTATCCTCTCCTCCAACTTTCTCGTAAGTTTGTTTCCACTCAAATCCAACAACACCAAACTGCAGCAATTACCAATCTCTTTGGGTAGGCTCTACAGAGGATGGATAAATAGCACTAACCTAAACTAGACTAAACCAAAAACTACACTAGAATATTCATAAAAAACAAGACTAAACCAGAAACTACATATGAAAAAAATAACCTAAACACAAGAAAATCCTAAGTCACCTTTGCAGATGTTTTGGGGACAACATATCTTTATTTTTCTATTTTGAAACCTTTTTTAAGGGGAATCCATTGGCAGTCTTAGAAAAGTAGATAATTTCACAAAAAGTGGATTAAATCAATGAAATGCTTGCAGACCTAAATACCTAAATTCTTGTTGAATACTTGTTATATTTAATGCGTAGAGTCTAAAATTTTGAAGCAAACCAATTTTATGAACAATCTCCCACACCATACTTTTTTATTATTTTCTATACAACTAAAAATATTTTTGAAATTCTTTGGTGTTGTTTAGTATGCTTTCTATTAATTCTCCTTACATTATGTCAACTATTTGATTTTCCAATGTTTGCACATCACCATTTCCCACAAATTTGATAATTAAGAACCTTGAAGCTAATCTACCTTGTGCAATTCTTGAAGTGGATGAGTATCTACTTGCTTTGGTTTCACATCGACTTTATAGACAACAAATTATATAATCATTGGATAATTTCTTTATGGAAAATGTTTCATCCTTCTTAGCTGAAAATAACCTATAAAAACTTTTTTTCAAAGGGAAGCTCTCTCATGTGAAATAAGTTTTTAAGATTTTAGATACTTTTAACTAGAAAGTGCAAAAGGAAGAAGGGAAGAGAATTATAAAAAATAGATAAATCCTAGATATATCATGTACAAATAACTATCTAAAATTACTCAACACAAATAAGAAAAAAGGGAAAAGAGTATGTAAAAATGAATAGACACCAAATTCAGTGTATGCATACAATATTAACAAAAGAGAGGAAATTTGATAGTTTACAACTACACCACACAAGAAAAAATAACTTATAACCCAAGAAGAACAAGGATAATAAATAACATATTCTATATTGTCTTCTTTATTTCAAAAATCAGAACAGTCTCTAGGATGTCGAAGTTGAGGAAGCAGAAGAAGAAGCAAAAGGAGCAAGAGATGCAGATTTTGGATAGAACAGAAGAAGACTAAGAACCAAAAGGAGAAGACTGCATGGGAGGACTCTTTGGACACTCTGTTTGAAGACTGGAACTTTATTTGCTAAGTTTTTTTTCCTATTTCTTGTTATTTTGGTTTCTGTGGATTGATTTGAAGCTGGCTTGGGTGCCAGTTTGCTATTTCTTTGTTATGGTCTGATAATTTTTTTGCTTTATTGCTTTAAGTTTCTCATTTAATAGGTTTAGGGCCCTTTCCTTCCTTACCAATCCCTATATATAGCTGTAAAAAAATGACAAAAAAATATTGTCAATGGTTGCAAAACACTGCAAAGTAATTCAATGTTTGAATTGGGTGTGGGATGACCTAATCTTTTGAGGTTGTCAAAATTTGACTTTGAACTAATGTAAGGATTCTTATTCTCATGATAATATGTTTTGATATGTTGTTAAGACTACAAATTTCTTGGTTGGATGTAATGTACAAGACATTCATTGTAGAAGCTGTATGGTTATTTTGTGAATATTTTTATGATGATCAGGTTATGAGTAAATTTACCTGTTTGTTTTAGATAGGGATTTTTATTGAAATTCAAAATATTGTTTTCTACAGGAATTCGGTGAAATATATGAAGCTGAAGAAAATTTGGAATTGGATTTGGAATAGTTTGAGCAAGTTGCAGAGCTCTATCAAGGTGAAAAAGTTACTAGTATAGCTAACTAGTGCCAACTTAAAGTTGGATAGTTTGCAGCCCAACTTGATTAGTAAGTTAATATGAAAGAAAAATTTTGTAAATTTTTTTTGGGATCACATATTTTCACTTTTGGGCTATCAAATGACCACAGTGTAGTGGCTACATATAATTGGATATTTTTTGGGGGTTTGATTTGCAGATTTATTATTTTTAGTTCATGTGTAGAGACTTGTGGATTTGTGGTTCTTTAAACAAATAATGCAAATGGATTTACTTTTTAAATCTAATATTGTTTGCCTATAGGAAAATTTTGCTTTCACCCTATTAATTATCTTAAAGGAAGATTTCAACTCTCCAAAATTGTATAAAATTTTTGAAAGGTTGTGCTATGCTCAAAGAAGATTTGGAAATCCTATGATTCATCAATAACAAAGTACATGGTTTAGTGGATTGTTACAATAAAAGGTTATCAGCCTTTGAGATGATTAAACATAGGCACGCAAGAAGAAGAAAGTTCCCACTCTGAAGCAAAATTGTCCAGTCTAGACAATTGAGTCAACTCTTTGTCAAACTACCTTGCCATGCTCGAAAGAGTTATGCTAGTAGTTGAGTATATTCCACTGACTTTTAGGAAAATATTAACATTTTCTCTTTCCTAGAAATGAATCATTTTCTCACACCATGTTATGATGTACGTGTTGCTCATGATTGTATGAACATTTTTATAAATTATAAATAACAAAATACTTATTGGCATTAACTTTATGAATTCGGATTATGATGCATTATTTTCTTTGGTTTTTTATGAACATTATGCTTTGCGTATTCAACAACTGTTCATTGCTCCCAGCTTCAAAATCATTGATAATTTATGTCATAATTTTCTGTCGCATTTGGAAAAATAAAAATAAAAACTCCAACCAATAGGAGGACGATGAAAATTTGAAAATATTAAATGTTGAAAACCACACTAAAAAATATTTAAAATAAATTGTTTATTTTTTTAATACATTTTTACATATTGTCTCTACAAAGACACATATTGTCTCTATAGAGACAAAGTCTTTAATTCCAACTATTGTCTCTAAAGAGACAAAAGTGAAATTGTCTCTAAAGAGACAAAAATACTTTTATTTCATATTGTTTTTATAGAGACAATTTTCAAGACAATACTTTAAGACACTCGCTTAAAGACAATACTTGAGACAATACACAATTTTTTTTTTTTTCTCAAGGTAAGACAATTTAGTCAAAATTTGTTTTAAAAATTGTCTTAAACTGCCCCTTTATGTAGTAGTGAGCGATTGCAACTTTCGGGTAATGATGAATTAATGGAGATCAAAACAGTGCCAGCAAATCTTGAATGGCTGAAGATATTTTTCTGTCAAGAGTTGGATAAGCTTCCTAGCTTTGCACGGCTGACTTCTATCATAGAACTTCAACTTGGACATTTTGGCGGAATTGAGAAAATTGAAGGCTTAGAATATTGCACAAGATTGGAAATATTGAAAGTAGAAAGTTTGGAGATGCTCGGAATAGAAAGTTGGAGCGCATGGGAAAATTGAGGATGTTGGATCTCAGATCAAATGGGGGATCAGATATTGAACGTTGTATTCAAATTATATAGGTAATAATAGCTTCTAGAATAAAAATTTATAATTATCTTTATTCAATCTTTCGTTGACTGAATGTTGTGCAAGAAATTTGCAGAAATGGCCAAATGAAATCATGATATGTACATGGGCAGTCCCTAATGCGGCCTCTCTTGTGAACTCCTTACTCTATCCGAATCTCGTTGTGGTTGACTCCATTTCTAACCAGAAACTAGATTCCAATCCAAAATTTGTGCAGAGGAATTTCTCCAATGGCGACGCCATTATTCTCTATTTTGTTATAAATTGTGTTTCTTTAAAACAAATCTTAATACATTGTAATGGGTTGGAGATACGTTCGACGTGGTTGTACGAGGGTAATGGGTATGGATAGTTTTCTGCACACAACGTTCCCATAAGTGGGAATGGCTCACTGCAGCGCAGATCACAATAGGAACACGCCACGAAGCAGAGTACCAAGGAGAGGGAAAATAAGACGACTCTGTAGAGCAGTTCTCAATAACATCTGAGTTCTCCACATAAGACAATGAAGAAGAGAACAGTGCAGAGGAGTTCCCAATGACATATGAGTTCTCGACAGAAGACTACGAAGAAGAGGACAGTGCAGAGGAGTTCCCAATGACATCTGAGTTCTCGATGGCAGAAGAGGGCGAAGAAGAGAGTGAAAAAGAGAGCGAAGAAGAGGACACTGCAGGGGAGTTCTCGATGACAGAAGAGGATAGAGGAGAGTGTGAAGAAGTGGAGAAAGGTTTGATCTTGTGTGGCAGAGAGCAAAGCCTAACGGAGGCTTTTCATAGCTTATTGCCACTTTTACTACCTAAATATTAGAGCCATTAAATCATTGAAACAATATTATTAGTTCCTGCCACCAAGGCAGGAATACTTATGCATTCGCCCTGAATGCTTTTAACCGATAGCATCAGCCAATCACATTTCGCCATTTAACATATTACTTTTTTTTTTGTATAGTTTGGATTTGGAGAGCTATTTTTTATATTGGAAAATTAGCATTTATCTAATTTCCTATTCGTCTGAGTAGCTTTATAAATCATTTTTGTTTTAAAAATTCAGGAAAATGCAAATGCATAAATTGATTAAATAAATTTAAGCAAAGGCATAGTTTTAAAACTGGCGGCTAGAGGTATGTAATCCATGAATGCAGATTAAATGCACTAAAATATCAGGAAAATACGAGTGCATAGATTGATTAAATAAATTTAAGCAAAGGCATAGTTTATAAAACTGGCAGGTAGACGTACGTAATGCATGAATACAAATTAAATGCATTAAATGGCATCAAACTCGAGGTGAAGGCACTAGAATGGCTTGGTGGCAACGCATGGCCAGGGCACTTTGGTCATTCAATATAGAGTTAAGTGACTTGGTATGCATCTCTATTACTTTGCGTGTGTTGTTTCTGTGTTCTGTAAGCGCGTGTTCTAAGGAAGAGTTTGTAGCGATCGAGCAGGAGATGTTATAGTTGCAGAGTCCAGACCCAGAAACAAGTTACTTGAGGTGATAATTTGTTAATTTTGAGAGTTTCGTTACATTAAAGTGCATAATGAAGCTGTATTTCATAGTGCTCTATTGTGTGGCCTAGCAGGGGATTTTGTAGTTGCAGAATTGCGCACTGGACAGCGAGAAATGAATTGCTTCAGGTCAGAAAAGGTAACTTTACGTTATTTTCTTCTATTTGATACGAGAAATGCAAGTAGGGTTTCATAGTGCTTTAAGGCATTCTTATACTTTGAGTATAAATTCATATTTTAAACTACTTTTAGTATTATTTATTCGAATTTCTTGTTGAAATGCGAAGGTTTCATCTACATTTGATAGGAATTATGTAGAAACCCTCTTGTCCATTTTACTTCATGCTTGTGAGCCCTGTAAAGTTTGTATATTTTTTATTACTACAAAGCGGTCCCATAAAGAGAGCTTTGGAACCAAAATTATGTCAACATGTGCAATAATGAGAACTTTCGAACAATGAGTCGACAGTGTGTTGCTTTGAGCTTTTCCGTTGTCATCAAAGCATAAAGGATAGAGGGATTTTGTTTAAAGTCGTGGTTATTGTCCTTGTAGGCATAAATGCAAACAATGGGAGCATACAGAAAATAGGTGAACTCTTTGAGAAAACTCGTCAAAGAAAAACTATTATATATGATTATTTGTTTATCTATTCATTGATTTGTAGAACAAAAAATGGGAAACAAACCCTCTTGTCCATTTTACTTCATGCATGTGAGCCCTGGGAAGTTTGTATATTTTTAATTACTGGAAAGCGGTCCCATAAAGAGAGCTTTGGAACCAAAATTATGTCAACGTGTGCGATAATGAGAGCTTTCGAACAATGAGTCGACAGTGTGTTGCTTTGAGCTTTTCCGTTGTCATCAAAGCATAAAGGATAGAGGGGTTTTGTTAAAAGTCGTGGTTATTGTCCTCATAGGCATAAATGCAAACAATGGGAGCATACAAAAAATAGGGGAACTGTTTAACAAAATTCGTCAAAGAAAAACTATTATATATGATTATTTGTTTATATTTTCATTCATTTCTAGAACAAAAAATGGGAAACTAATACAACAGTAGGTAGTTATAACCCCCAAAAAGAATCAAACCTGGAACAAGAGCAACATCCAAAAAATTGTGCTTTAAAGTACCTAATGCACTAGAGAATTTACCATAGCAGAATAGAAATTTTGATTTGCACAAAGATAGACAAAAGAATGCAGTAGAAACCTATTTTGTGCCAGTAAGCATTTAAATTCTGTCAGATGTTGTGGTTATTGTTCTCATAGGCAGACATGTAAAATACGAAAGCATTTATAGGGCAAGTGAACTATTTTACAAAACTCCTCAGGGTTCCGGGGAATGCAATGAGTATTAAATCTGGATACCTTGATATTCACATGTTAACTTTGGCATTTTAATCGAGTTGGTAGCTCTCATTTAATCTTCTTTCATTTGATATCTAATTAATTAGGTGGCTATTAATTAGTCTTTAAATACATAATAATAAAAAGAAAGAAATAATTATAAATATCCTTGGGGACATTTTAATTATGGGTTGTGATTTGTACTTACATGTAGATGGATTAAGCACTCAAAAGTCACAATATATGTAGCATGTTAGCTAATAGGTCCATGTGACATTTTATTCATGTCAAAGTAGTCAATTGCATATTTGTCATTTATCCTTGTATCATTAGATAACTAATTAATTAGGTAGCTGTTAAATAGTCTTTAAATGCATAGTAATTAAGAGAAAGAACAAATTACAATTATCCTTGTACACATTTTACCTAGTGATCAAATTCAAGGAACAAACATACCAAGCAAACAACAATTTGAGATTTTGTAATTGACAAACTTAGACTGAATGCTTGGGAAGTTAGAAAATTGTATCTTGGGGTTATAAAAAGCTATGTCAAATATGTTTTAGAATTTAAATTGTAATGTTGCCATAGAGCAGTGAAGTAATATTGCTTGATGAAATAATTGTAGACTTCGTGCAAAAGAGCAGTTAAATTCATTGCTAGAAGATTTGTGGTACAAGAACCTATGGCAACTAGTTTGTCTAGTTAATCTGATTTACATTTATACTTGTGTCTCTTGAATCTAAAAAATGCTTGCTAGTGTTTTACTGGTTTTGGCTATTAGTATCCATCGCAGTAGGAGTATTATATATTGTAAATGTAATTTTGGGAGTTGTTTGCATTTTGGTCATTTCCTTGAGCTTTATTGCTATTCTTTTAGAAAAACAAACAAATGGTCTTTGTTTTCTAATCAAAGCTTATTACATGGTGCAATGCTTTTGATTGGAGAAGGAGAGGTGGTGTAGCAGTCCAACTGTAGAAAATTCTTCAAGAAAAGAGTACAAGGTGAGTTTCTAGAATGACCCTTGTCCTTTGTTTACAATTGCATAGAGTAGACAAAGAAAAAGGTTAATTCAAGATTCTCACTATATTGATTGTGCTTGTAGTCATACCGTTGCTTTTTGTTACAAGGACAATCTTTACAAATGGGTATTGTGAATGGCATATGCTATATGGTTCATAAAAATTAAGCGATTGGGGTTCAAAAGTAGATCTTTGTTGCAATAACATGATATCAGAAATGCAATTACTATCCAATCAATTTATTTGGTGGTTGATTGCACTTTATAATTTAAACATAGTCTTTTTTATTTTTAGAGTTTGATTCTGAAGCCAAATGCATGCTTTGATTCAAACTAGTGGCTGAAGATACATAATTCATTGATGCAAAATCAATGCATTGAATGGCATCTAACTAAAGGGGAGGTTGTTTGGATTGCTAATTAGTCTTTGAATATATAACAATTAAAAGAGAGAAATAAGTATAACTATCCTTGGCCACATTTCACATTTTCACCTTTCAATCAAAGTCAATTAACAAAATAGCAGTTAGACGTAAAGAAGGCTCAAGGAGTATGCTAATAGAAAACCATATTCTGGACAATGGCTAGACAATGTGTTGAAATTGCTTTATAAACTTTGAAGCAAATGCATTTTCCCTTCAGTTTACTTTCATTGTACATCTTAAATGGAAGTTGGGTTTCACATTGCTACAATGCATTTGGATACTTTGATTATAAAATCATACTTTAGATCATTTTAAGTGTTATCCATTTAAATCTTTCATCTGAGTCTCAGAGGCAATGCACAACTATCCCATAAAGAGAGCTTTGGAACCAATGTGGTGTCATAAAGGATAGAGGAATATTGTCAAATATTGTGGTTATAGTCCTCATAGGCACACATGCAAAATATGGAAGCATATAGAAAGCAAGTGAACTCTTTAACAATCCCATGAAACGTTGTCTTTCTATGCATCCATGCATACAGGAATGCATGTATATATGTGTGCATGTAATTATGTATATATGTATGCATGTATCTATGTTACCATGTATGTATGTGTGTATATAACATATTACTATTGCATCTGCTTTAAATGCTTGTGTGCAGCTATGTGTCTATGTATACATTTTATCTAGCCCTTTACATGTTAACTGAGAGTTTTAAAGCTTTTGTTGTTCATTGGCAACTAGTTTGGCATTGAACAACAGGTAGAACTTGTTATGAAATGTGGTTTCATAGGCATTATGTAGAAACCCTTTTGTCCATTGTGCAGAGCTCTCCCATAGTGAGAGCTTTGGAGCCAATGTGCTTTGGACTTGTCACATAGTAAGAGCTTCGGAGAAATGTAAGGACAATGTGTTCAAAATGCTTTGGAAACTATTAAGCAAATGAATTTAGAGAAGCGAACCCAAACTCTACAATTGCTTTGAGCTTTTTGACTGTTAGCAAAGCATGAAGGATAGAGGAATTTTACTGTTATCAGATGTCGTGGTTATTTTCCTCCTAGGCACACATGCAAAATATGGAGGCATAGACAGCACAAGTGAACTGTTTGACAAAATTTCTGGGTGAAATGTGGTCCCCTGGAATGCAATGAGTATTTAGTCTGCGCACCTTGATATTCACATGTTAACTTTGTCATTTTTATCTAGTCTCTAGTTCTCACTTACTCTTCTATCATCTCATATCTAATTAATTAGGTAACAGTTAATTAGTGTTTAAATACATAACATTTAAAAGGAAGCAATAGTTATAATTATCCTTGTGCACATTACACCTATAACTCAAAGCCAATTAACAAAGCAGCAATAGAAAACTATGTCCATGTTAATATGGTAGACATTATGTATTTGTGCATAATTCTATTAGGATACCATGTGTTGTGATTTCTGCTTGAATGAAGTTTGATAAAGCAGTTGATAGTTACTGCTAGATAGCCAAATGAAATTAACTTAGGTAAATGGAAATAGAATGAACCCATCACATTGCAAAATGAATATTTATGTGGCTTTTACATGATAGCAAGCTTACAGCCATGAGACTTCTTTGAAGCTTAAATGTCACAGTATATGTAGCATATTACCCAATAGCTCTATCTCACATTTCATTCATGTTGATTTAGGCAAGTTCATATTTCTCATTTACCCTTGTATCGTCTCATATTGCTCATTGCATTCCCTGGAAGCACATTTTCCTAAGGAGTTTTGTAAAATAGTTCACTTGGATTATAAATGCTTTCGTATTTTACATGTTTGCCTACGAGAACAATCACCACGACCTCTGACAGAATATAAGTGCTTGATGGCAGAAAATAGGTTTCTACTGTATTCGTATTTTACATGTTTTCCTACGAGAACAATCACCACGACCTCTGACAGAATATAAATGCTTGATGGCAGAAAATAGGTTTCTACTGTATTCTTTTGTCTATCTCTGTGCAAATGAAAATTTGTATTCTGCTATGGTAAATTCTCTAGTGCATTAGGTACTTTAAGGCACAATTTTTTGGATGTTGCTCATGTTCTAGGTTTGATTATTTTTGGGGGTTATAACTACCTACTATTGTATTAGTTTCCCATCTTTCCTTCTACAAATGAATGAATATATAAACAAATAATCATATATAATAGTTTTTCTTTGACGAGTTTTCTCAAATAGTTCACCTATTTTCTGTATGCTCCCATTTTTGCATTTATGCCTACGAGGACAATAACCACAACTTTTAACAAAATCCCTCTATTCTTTATGCTTTGATGATAACAGAAAAGCTCAAAGCAATACACTGTTAACTCATTCTTTGAAAGCTGTCATTATTGCACATGTTGACATAATTTTGGTTCCAAAGCTCTCTTTATGGGACTGTTTTGCAGTAATCAAAAATATACAAATTTTGCTAATTAGTCTTTAAGTACATAGCAATTAAAAGAAAGAAACAATTACAATTATCCTTGTGTACATTTGAACTGTTAATCAAAGGAAATTAACAAACTAGCACTGGAAAACCATGTGCGTGTTAAAGTGTTAGATAGCATGTATTTGTGCATAGGTGTATATGGATGCTATGAGTTGTGATTTGTACCATTATGTAGCACTTACTACTACTTGTGCAATCAAGCCACATGCAAGTAGAATTCATAATTCATGGCATCCAAATACACTCAAGGACAAATACTATTCAAGGTTGTTGGCATCCTGATAACAAAGATGATGAGATACATCCAATTAATGTATGTCACAACATCTCATTGAATGAAGATTATTTGGATAGGAAGTTACAAATGAGAATCGTTATTGGTGTGTGAATAATGTTGTTTTTGAGGACTTGTGAACAAAATTGCATGCCAATACTATTAGTTAAATAATTAGGCAGTTGCTAATTAGTCTTTAAGTACATAATAATTAAAACAAAGAAATAATTACAATTATCCTTGTGTACATTTGAACTGTTGATCAAAGGCAATTAACAAACTAGCACTAGAAAACCATGTGTGTGTTAATATGTTGGATAACATGTGCTTGTGCATAGGTGTATGTGGATACTATGGGTTGTGATTTCTATTTGCATGTAGCTAGTTTAAACATTTAATAATTAGTGCTGGATAATGGAATGAAATGAACTTGGGCAAATGGAAATACAATGACCCCATGGAGTTGGAACATCAATGTTTATGTGGCTTTAACATGATAGCATATTTGCGTACATGAGACTTATTAATCTCAAATGTCATACTGTATGTGGTGTATTAGCTAATTGGATTAACATGATAGCTTTCAAACAAGTTAATTCAGCGATCAATCAAGCTAATTGACTGATGAATTAATTGTGTTGAGTGTTTAGTCATAGTTAATTATTAGTCATCTTTATCCTCCATATCAGTTGAATCAATCTTGCCTATTCACATTGATAGATACACAATCTTTCTGACCATTTTCCCTGCTTTTAATAAAATAGGAGCTTTAGAACAAGATATATACATTCATCTAAGCATGATAAGACATGGATTTAATAAATAAAAGTAGCAATTTGTTACCTTTCAAGTAACTTGTCTCTTGGTGTTCATTCAATGAGCACATGAACTTTTGCTCTGTCACTGTAAATGTCCCCTTTGTATTAATAAAAGCTGTAAGTTTTGAGATCTATGCCTCTGCTTAAATTTATTTGTATATGGAGTAACATTGTTTTCAAATGCATGACTGATAATAACACATATATTAAAAAAATTTGAATCAAAATACACAAATCATTAAAAAAATAATATTTCCCTCTTTGCCTTATATTGTTACAGATAGAGTTTCTTTTCAATGATCATATGTATACCTCACATATTCCTAGCCTAACTGTATTAACTTAGAGAGTCTTGAGAATTTGCCAGAAGAGCCGACTATTTTCATCTTTGCATAGGCGTCCACTATATTCCACACTATATTATTGTTCATATGTTTGTGTAACTTTATTTAAAAGAATTTGAACACATAATGTTTCAAAATCATTGCAACTTGCAAGTTAATTCAAAAAAAGTTTAGACATATACAAAGAATAGATAACAGATGGCTTAAAATATGCATATATTCAATCTTTAAAATCATAGAATTGATTGGTATGTGTGGAATGCTCATGGTCTATTGTTTGACTGGGAAGTTTTCCAAGCATTTGAAGACTAAAGCTTTTCCTTCGGCTTTCTAGCACTCACTTGGATAAACTGTTTTGCATAGTCTGAATTTTATTCGTTCCTAGCATCAAGGCAGGAATACTTATGCATTTTCCTAGAATGCTTTTAACCGGTAGCATCGCCTAGTCACATTTCACCATTTAACATATTACTTATTTGTTTGTATAGTTTGAATTTGGAGAGCTATTTTTTATATTGGAAAATTAGCATTTATCTATTTTCCTATTCGTTCGAGTAGCTTTATAAATCATTTTCGTCTTAAAAATCCAGGAAAATGCGAATGCATAAATTGATTAAATAAATTTAAGCAAAGGCATAGTTTTAAAACTGGCGGCTAGAGATACGTAGTCCATGAATGCAGATTAAATGCATTAAAATATCAGGAAAATGCGAGTGCATAGATTGATTAAATAAATTTAAGCAAAGGCATAGTTTATAAAACTAGCAAGTAGATGTACGTAATGCATAAATACAAATTAAATGCATTAAATGGCATATGGCTTGAGGTGAAGGCACTGGAATGGCTTAGTGGCCACATGTGCCCAGGGTACTTTGGTCATTTAATATAGGGTTAAGCCACTTGCTATGCATCTCTATTACTTTGTGTGTGTTGTTCTTGAGTTCTATAGGCGCATGTTCTGAGGAAGAGTTTGCAGCAACTAAGCAAGAGATGTTATAGTTACAGAGTCCAGATCCAAAAATGAGTTACTTGAGGTGATAATTTGTTAATTTTTAGAGTTTCCTTACATTAAAGTTCATAACAAAGTTTTGTTTCATAGTGCTTTACTTGGACTATCACTATCACTTTGTGTGTGATGTGTCGGTGCATGTATGTATGTATGCATGTCTCTATGTACATATGCATCTATCTATGTGCATATCTATGTAAAAATTTGTAGATGCATGTATGCATGTATGTATATGTCTCTGGATATATATATGCATTTATGTATTTATGCATATATGCATGTGTGTATAGATGCATCTATGTGTATATGCATGCATGCATGTATGTTTAAGTCCATACATACATTTATATGTGTCTACATAGATGCATCTATGCATATGTATACATATGTATATATATATATATGTGTGTGTCTATATGTCTTTTCTATGAAAGAGTTTACAGTGACAGGGCAAAGGTTGTCATGGTTCCAAAAAGGACACTCGTAGACAAGTTACTTCAGGCAATAAATAGTTATTTTTGTCAGTTTTCTTTCATTTTAGAGTCTATAGGCAGATTGGGTTTCACAGTGCTCAGCCTACACTAATCTTCATAGACTGGTTCCTTGGATGAACAATTGTCTTTTGTCTAGTGTACAATATGGGAGCTTAATAATAACTTGGTGCTTATGAGTCCTCTAAATATTACATATCTTCAATCACTGTAGAACTATTCCATAGTGCAAGCTTTAGAGCCACTGTGTTATTAGCATGTGCCATAATGGGACCTTTGGAAGAATATGTGGCCAATGTGTTGAGAAGGCTTTATAAACTGTCAGGCAAATGCAATTTACAAATATAAGCCTAAACTCCACAATTGCTTTCAACTTTCTCGTTGTCATTAAAGCATAAAGAAAAGAGGGATTTTTCCAAACTTCTAATTTATGTACTTTTGAATGATAATTCACCTTATTATTTAATGAATCAAATTATCTTAATTAATTAATCTTCTTTTCCCTTCTATCATTTCATATCTAATTAATTAGGTAACTATTAAATAGTATTTACATTCATAATAATTAAAACAAAGAAATAATTATAACTATCCTTGTGCACATTTGACCGATCAATCAAAGTCAATTAATAAATCTAATTCCACTTGTTTACTGATAGTATTCGTATGCAATTTCCTTGAAAAGTCTTGAAAAAGAGGATTACTCACACACCAATAAGGATTCTCATTTATAATGTCTGTATCCAAATTATCTTCATTGAATAAGATCTTGTGGCATACATTGATTGGATGTATCTCATCATCTTTTTAATCAGGATGCCAACAACCTTGGATTGTATTTCTCCTTCAGTGTATCTTAAAGAGCTTATGGCACCATTGCAATAACAAAATTACACTAATGCATAGATATGCAAAATATGTTCTATATTATAAGGTACACAAATAACAATAAGTATTTTAAAATTATAAAATGCAATTTGCATTATAAGCAACAAAAGTTCTTACTTAGGTTCTTTATTGTCAAAATGAATCTACATAAGAATTCTATTTTCTTTTTATGAATAACATAGTATATGTCACTCACTGTACTCATTTGTCTAGACTGTCCTTGGAACAGTGATTAGTGCTTTCGAGTCTATTTAAACAATCCTTTCTACATTGCTGCAAGTATACTTGATCATCCAATAGCACATTGCAAGGTCAGCTTTCCAAATTGTCTTTTTGCTTTTCTTGAAATGCAATTGAAATTCTTCAATATAATGACTACATAAAATTTTGTTTCATGTTTTCATTTTGCCATCTTGTATTCCTCATCTCTCTTGTTCCATTTTCGTAGACATGTTACTATTGCAATCAAATGTGTAAAGCATTTATGTCCAAAGAAATTAGACACAGGAGTGGCAATATGTTACACAACCTTGTGTTATGCATTTATAGCAGTTTTTGAATTGCATTTCAAGAAAAGCATAAACTAATTTTTTATTCATATTACTTCATCTATGGCATTAACAACTTTTGCAATAATTATTAGAGACATTGAGTTCAGTGTTGAATAGTTCTATTGTTCATGTCATGACTTCAACATTTCTTTTCTTATGTTGCTTAGTTTTTGATAGACCTCTATGCTCTTCCTTGATATTGTTATGCAATCAATGGTCTGAACATTCAAGATATTGGAATACTATGCCCACTTCTACCCCACAAGACAATGCATATATGTTTCTTTCACCCATTACATGTCAAATTGCATTACCTGACAAAGTTAACATGCGAAAACCAAAGTGTCCATTATGAATACTTATTGCATTCCATGGGACCACATTTCTTTGAAGAGTTTGTTTGAACAGTTCGCTTCCCTTGTATATGCTTCCATATTTTGCATATGTGCCTATGAGCACATTAACTATTACAGTTCACAAAATTCCTTTATCCTTTATGCTTTCACCATAGCGAAAAAGCTCAAAGCAATTGTAGAGCTTAGGTTTATAGAACACGGGCTTGCAGAACACAAAAAACAACATACACAAAGTAATAGATATGCATAGCAAGTGGCTTAACTCTATATTAAATGACCAAAGTACCCTGCCCACGCGTGGCCACCAAGCCATCGCAGCGTGTTCACCTCTAGCCAGATGCCATTTAATGCATTTAATTTGTATTCATGCACTGTGCTCACATTTTCCTCATATTTTAATGCATTTAATCTGCATTCATGGATTACATACCTCTAGCCGCCAGTTTTAAAACTATGCCTTTGCTTAAATTTATTTAATCAATTTATGCATTCGCATTTTCCCTAGATTTTTAAGACGAAAATGATTTATAAAGCTACTTGGACAAATAGGAAAATAGATAAATGCTAATTTTCCAATATAAAAAATAGCTCTCCAAATTCAAACTATACAAAAAAATAAGTAATATGTTAAATGGCGAAATGTGACTGGGCGATGCCACCGGTTAAAAGCATTCCGAGCAAATGTATAGGAAAATTAAAAATGGGTTCACAAGAAACAACTTTTGATTCTGAATCCATATGCATTGTTTGATTAAAATAGTGGCTGAAGGTACATAATTCATTGATCCAAAATCAATGCATTCAATGGCATCTGACTAAAGGGGAGACTGTTTGGATTGCTATTTAGTCTTTCAATATATAACAAGGTTCAAGGAGAAAACTCTCGTTATCGCACACATTGACATAATTTTGGTTCCAAAGCTCTCTTTATGGGACCGCTTTGAAGTAATAAAAAATACACAAACTTTACGGGGCTCACACACACGAAGTAAAATGGACAAGACGATTTCTACATAATTCCTATCAAACGCATATGAAACCTTCTCATTTCAACAAGAAATTTGAATAGATAATACTAAAAGTAGTTTAAAATATGAATTTATAATCAAAGTATAAGAATTCCTTAGCTACAATTACAAAGTTTAGGTTTACATTGTTCCAAACTTCTCATTATGGCATAGGTTAACAACACATTGGTTCTAAAGCTCTCTCTATGAGACACCTCTACATCAATTGAAGATATATAGTATTTACATGACTCACATGCAGTCAACAGAATAGACAAAAGGGGTTCTACATAATCTCTTGCAAACCACATTTCATGGATCCACATTTATTTGATGACTTTTGTCAAACAGTTCACTTGCCTTTTCTATGCTTCCATTTTTTTGCATACGTGCCTATGAGGACAATTGCTATGACATTTTACAAAATTCTTCTATTTACATGCTTCCATGCATCCTACCCATAGGTACACATATACATGCATCCATGTGTACTACAATACATGCATGCATGGATATATGTATCTATGCAATTCATATGCAATCCATGGATATTTCCATACATGCATATTTAAGCATTTATGTATCCAACTATGCATGTATCTATCTATCCATGTAACTATGTTTCTATGTATTCTTCTACCTATAGATGCATCCACTCATAGATGTATCTGTGCTTCTATGTGCATATGTATACAGGCACCTATCCATATATGTGTCGATGTATTTATGGATACATGTATTCATAGATACATGTATCTACGCATCTATGGATACGATGATGGATGTCCACATCCGTGTATCTATGGATACATGTATCAAGTAGCTTGTTTCTAGGTCTTGACTCTACAGGAACAACATCTCCTGTGACTACACAGATCTGCAGAATAACAGAACTGAAATGCTGAAAGTAATCACAATGCATCTCTAGTCACTTAAATCTATATTCCATGACAAATCCACATGCCATTTAATGCATTCACTTTGAAACACAAACAAAAAAACAAATAAATACCACTTTCCAGATTAAAAAATTAAGTTTTGAAACATCAACTTCCAGAATTAAATAGCAATATGCACAAAGTGATCATTTTACCCTAACTAGATGACTATGAAGCACATGTTACCTATGCGATCTAAAATCTAAAGTTACTAGGATATGCAATTGCTTATTGCCTCCAACACTAAGTGCACCCGATATGCACTACCATTCGCATTTTCCTAATTTCATGATCTAAAAACTCAAGGATCTCAATACCTTGTTGTGTACGACAAAGAGTAAGGAATGGGCCTTGATCTTTTCTTCTGCATATCTATCTAGACAATCAGCCCTATGATGATTTTATAAAGCATAACCAATAACAAACTGGCAATTGTTGTACCCTATGAACAAAGAAATGATGACTTCATAGCCTTTTTATTCCATTCATTTACATTTCCAGGCTTCAATATCTTTTCTTCCTGTTTCAAATACATTTAATAATCTACTTATATCTTGCATTTAATTTTCTATGTAGAGCTGAAAATTGTTAAATCCATACCATTTCCACTCCATTCATTTTCAAATTCAGGTTTCCATATCCATATACACCTATGCACAAGTACATGTTATCCAACATATTAACACACACATGGTTTCCTAGTGCTAATTTGTCAATTGCCTTTGATCAACAGTTCAAATGTACACAAGGATAATTGTAATTATTTCTTTGTTTTAATTATTATGTCAACATGTACGATAATTACATGTACACATATATACATGCATACCTCTATGCATGGATGCATAGAAAGACTATGTTTCATGGGATTTTTAAAGAGTTCACTTGCTTTCTCTATGCTTCCATATTTTGCATGTGTGCCTATCACAACAATAACCACAATATTTGACAATACCCCTCTATCCTTTATGATAACACTTTTGTTCCAAAGCTCTCTTTATGGGATAGTTGTGCATTGCCTCCAAGACTCAGATGAAATATTTGAATAGATAACACTTAAAATGATCTTAGCAATGATTTTATAATCAAAGTATCCAAATGCATTGCAGCAATCCGACACCCAACTTCCATTTAAGATGTACAATGAAAGTAAACAGAAGGAAAAATGCATTTGCTTCAAAGTTTATAAAGCAATTTCAACACATTCTCTAGCCATTGTCCAGAATATGGTTTTCTACTAGCATACTCCTTGAACCTTCTTTAGGTCTTATTGCTATTTTGTTAATTTAATTTGATTGAAAGGTGAAAATGTGAAATGTGGCCAAGGATAATTATACTTATTTCTCTCTTTTAATTGTTATATATTCAAAGACTAATTAGGAATCCAAACAGCCTCCTCTTTAGTCAGATGCCATTCAATGCATTAATTTTGCATCAATGAATTATGTACCTTTAGCTATGCTTTCAAAGAATAAGTCGATAGTGTTTTGCTTTGAGCTTTTCCGTTGTCATGAAAGCATAAAGCATAGAGGGATTTTGTTAAAAGTCATGTTTATTGTCCTCATAGGCATAAATGCAAACAATGGGAGCATACAGAAAATAGGTAGACATTGGTATATGCATTTATGCATCTCTGAATACTATGCATGGATAAATGTATGTATGCATATATGGTTTCTATGCATGCCTACATATGTATCATGTATCACAACAAAATTTGCACCATACAAAACAAAGAAATTTATGAACAAAATATCGCGGTTACGCAGTCAAACAGAGGGCTTTCTAGATAATTATACAGTGATGCATACATTCATGCTCTCCAACATATTAACATGCACATGGTTTTCTATTGCTACTTTGTTATTTCGCTTTCATTGACAGCTAATATGTACAAAAGCATAATTGTATTTATTTCTTTCTTTTTATTTCTGTGTATTTAAACACTAGTTAACAACTACCTAATTAGTCACATATCAGATCAAACAAGGGTAAATGAGAAATATGGAACTGACTAGATTGACATGAGTGGAATGTCACTTGGTCCTATTAGCTGATACGCTATGATTACTGTCATGTTTTAGCATCTAACAAGTCTCATGGCTCCAAACCTGGTATCATCTAAAAGCCACATAAATATTCAGTTTCCAACCCAATTGGGTCATTCTATACTTACTATTAATTGTTTAATACAACTACATGCAAGTAGAAATCACAACTCATGACATCCTTATACACTTATGGACAAATACATGCTCTCTAACATATTAACATGCACATCATTTTCCATTGCTACTTTGTTAATTGGCTTTGATTTATAACTGAAATATGCACAACGATAATTATCATTATTTCTTTCTTTTAATTATTATGTATTTAAAGACTAATTAATAGCTACCTAATTAATTACATATGCATTTTCACAAGGGTAAATGAGCACTAGAAATTCGATAACAATGACACAGTTAACATGCAACTATCAAGGTATTCGGTCTAAATACTCATTGATTACAATATGCTAAACATATTTCAATTTTATATGGTTCCGTATATGCATATATAAATATCTCTTTTTCTTCATCTCATTATGTATCTATGTATCCATAGATGCAATCATGCATATATGTCACCATCTCTTTATGCATCTGTCTATATATGTATGGATGTATCTATGGCTACATGTATACATCAATTTATGCATATATGCACCTATGGATTACATGCACACATCCATGTATATATGCATCTATCGATATCTTGCATGGATACATGTATATATGCATCTATGGACTCATGCACCTATGTATATGTCTTTGTCTCTGCCCATTTGCAGATGCATATATGCATATTTCTACACATCCATGTATCTGCACAGCTCTCTTTGTAACATATCTATCTATGTCTGTATACATGTGTCTATGCATCCATTTATACATGTGTGCATGTACAACATGCACATATGCATTTGTGCACCTATGCTGGCCACCCATGGCCACCAAGCCATTCCAACACCTTCCCCACCACCCAGATGCCATTTAATGCATTTGCTTCAATTATTTTAACCTCTCTATGTGTTTGCATTTTCCTGACATTTCAATGCATTTAATTTGCACTCATGGATTGCGTACCTCTACTCACTAGTTTTATTAACTATGCCTTTCCTTAAATTTATTTAATCAATCTATGCAATCACATTTCACTAATTTTCTATAACAATAATGATTTATAAAGCTATTCTGATAAATAGGAACAAATAAATGCTAATTTTCCAATATAAAAAATCAAAAGTTGTATGTTGACATACAATCATGCATATTGTCCATACATGCATATATGCATATATGCCTTCATCCATATTTCCATGTGTATATGAATACATCCTTTCATGTAGCATATGTATTTGTATCTATATGCAAATATGCATGGATCCATGTATATATGAATTCATTTATCCATCTGTCCATGTAGTTCTGTCTTTTGTGTATACATGTGTCTGTCAATGCATCCATGCATATATCTATAAATAGCTCTACGTATTTCTCTGTCCATGCATTTATTGTTTTCTACCACATCAGCATTTGTATTTTTTCGGTTTCATGACCTACCATATTTATTGTTTTCATTTTGTCTTTTTTTACAAGTTTTTGGTAATGCTAATCCATCTTGACGTATCTGTTTGCATTCCTACTAGAGACGGTCTAATCACTCCAATGGTTACATATAAGATGTTGGCTACTCAAAAACAAAATGTACATATATTTCCATATTTTAAATCTACATTAGCTTGGGCGATTTCTAAGACATAAGTAGGGCATTTATAGAAGATTGTAGTTAGTTTATTATCATCATATTCTGAATTGTCTTCTTCTTGGAAACTTTGAGAACTTGTCTCTTGAAACTGACTTACTATTATCAAGTATTTGTAGTATATTTCTTACTCTATTGTTTTATTGTGCAATTTGATTCATTACAAGTGGTATTATAGAATAATATAGGCACTATGAAGACAAGAAAAAATGATATATGTTATTTTAGAGTTCATTTTAGGAAGTGTATATCTCTCTAATTTGTTAAATATTTTAAATTGGTTTTCCAATATTTTTGAAGGTCATATTCAAGTTATTGCAATATAAATTCTAAGGTAATATTCTTAAATATCATTATATATTTATATCTATTCTTCTCTTGTCGCATTTCGAGGAAGCTCAAGGATCTTAGAACCTTGTTCAGTACGAAGGAGAGTGAGAAATGGGACATGAGTCTTTTTTCTGTGTTTGTATTGAGACACTCAGCCCTATGATGATTTTAAAAAGCATAACCAATAACAAACTAGACATTCTTCCACCCTTTGTTGGAAGAAATGATCACTTCATACCCTATCAATTCCATTCATTTCCATTTCTACCCTTGCATGTCCCTTTTTCTGAAATCAAATACATTTCAAAATCCATTTATATGCTTGTCTTGGATCACACAAATTTGTTGCATTCCCTTTTTCATTCAATCCATCTCCCTCATTCAAATTTTTATTTCTTGCATTTAATTTTAAGCATATAACTAAAAAATGATAAACTCGTAACATTTACATTCCATTCATTCTCATATCGACTCATGCATATCCTTGCCTCCCATATCAAATACTTGTCATAACTTATTCATATACCTTACTTGCATCTCATCATTCTCTCAATTCCCTCTCTTTGTTGCACATGCATAACTCATTCTTCTTTTTTACCCTCACATATCTTTATCTATCTATACCTCAAATGTACCTTCATCCATCACAACAAAATTCACTCCATACCAAACAAAGAAAAAGATGAAGAAAATATCAAGGTTATGCAATTAAACACTGAGGGCTTTCAAAATAACTATCATAACATATACTTGTATTCAAGAGCTCTTTTCAAAACGGTTTTTCTACATCCTGTTTATTACAGATAACTAAGAGCACGTATGACAGTTTCTTGGAGACTAAAATGTATCATCAGATTTAACAAATATTTACATGTATACATGCATTCAAATGCATCATTAGATATCCTTTATACACTTGTTCAAAAAACAATAATGTATATGTTTCAAATGCAAATTGTTTCTGACATTTCTAACTTTATGCACATAGGTATATATAGATTCTTGTTTACGTACCAAATTACATGGACACATGTACACATCCATGCATGCACAAATGTTTACATGGATCCATGTATTTATGCATTCCTTCCATATATGCATTGGTGATAAGTAGTTCATTTTCCCTATTTCCTTTCATTTACTACTGCAAATGCAAGTTGAGTCTCATTGTGCTTTGATGCATTTAGAATGCTTTGATTATAAATTTCTATTTCTAATCGATTTTAGTGTTTTCCATTCAAATTTCTCGTTCAGATGTCAAGGATGCTTTTCACTCTTCTATGCATTCTGAGCAAATGGATACATGTATACATGCATGCATGTATACATAGATGGCTCAAGCATTCTTACAAATCTTTAAGATTATTTGCATTTAATAATTCAAACAAAAAAAAATTCATTTTTGCTTCCTGAATCAAATCATAAAGTACATTTCTTACTGCAAATGTATACATACACACATGTAGAAATACAAGTATTCATTGGTATATCTATCAAAAAGTCCACGTATTTATTATTTTCATAGTATATGCATAACAACTTCTACTTTGTTTTCTCTTTTGACTCTTGTATCCTTAAATATCATTATATATTTATATATATTCTTCTCTTGTCGCATTTCGATGAAGCTCAAGGATCTCGGCACCTTGTTCAATACGAAGGAGAGTGAGAAATGGGACATGAGTCTTTTTTGTATGCTTGTATTGAGACACTTAGCCCTATGATGATTTTAAAAAGCATAACCAATAACAAACTAGACATTCTTCCACCCTTTCTTGGAAGAAATGATCACTTCATACCCTATCAATTCCATTCATTTCCATTTCTACCCTTGTACGTCCTTTCTTCTCAAATCAAATACATTTCAAAATCCATTTATATACTTGCCTTGCAATCACACCAATTTGTTGCATTCCTCATAACACGCACTTACAGAACACACAAACAACACACGCAAAGTAATAGAGATGCTTAACAATTAGCTTAACTCTATATTAAATGACCAAAGTACCTGGCCACACATGGCCACCAAGCCATTCCAGTGCCTTCACCTCGAGCTAGATGCCATTTAATGCATTTAATTTGTATTCATGCATTACATATGTCTACCCGCCAGTTCTTTAAACTATGCCTTTGCTTAAATTTATTTAATCAATTTATGCGCTCGCATTTTCCTGATATTTTAATGCATTTAATTTGCATTCATGGATTACGTACCTCTAGCTGCCAACTTTTAAACTATACCTTTGCTTAAATTTATTTAATCAATTTATGCGTTCAAATAGCTCTCCAAATTCAAACTATACAAAAAAATAAGTAATATGTTAAATGGTGAAATGTGATTGGCCGATGCTACCAGTTAAAAGCATTTCGGGCGAATGCATAAGTATTCCTGCCATTCCATTCATTCTCATATCCAGGCTCGCATATCCTTGCCTCCCATATCAAATACTTTTCAAAAGGCATTCATATACCTTACTTGCATCTCATAATTATCTCAATTCCCTCTCTTTGTTGCACTTACATAGCTCAATCTTCTTTATTACCCTTACATAGCTTTATCTATCTATAGCTCAAATATACCTTCATCCATCACAACAAAATTCACACCATACCAAACAAAGGGAAAAATGAAGAAAATATCAAGGTTATGCAATTAAACACTGAGGGCTTTCAAAATAACTATCATAACATACAATTGTATTCAAGAGTTCTTTTCAAAACGTTTTTTCTACATCCTGTTTATTACAGATAACTAAGAGCACGTATGACAGTTTCTTGGAGACTAAAATGTATCATTAGATTTAACAAATATTTACATGTATGCATGCATTCAAATGCATCATTAGATATCCTTTATACACTTGTTCAAAAAACAATAATGTATTATTCTTTTGTTTCGATCATAAATGCTTTTTTGTATATCTTTCAGATGCAAGTTGTTTCTGACATTTCTAACTTTATGCATACAGGAATATATAGATTCTTGTTTACATACCAAATTACATGGGCACATGTACACATCGTTACATGCATAAATGTTTGCATTGATCCATATATTTATGCATTCCCTCGATATATGCATTGCTAATAAATAATTAATCTTTCCTATTTTCTTTCATTTAATACTGCAAATACAAATTGTTTCTGACATTTCTAGCTTTATGCACGCAGGCATGTATAGATTCTTGTTTACATACCAAATTACATGGACACATGTACACATCCATGCATGTATAAATGTTTACATGGATCCTATTTTTATGCTTCCCTTCGATATATGCATTGCTAATAAGTAGTTTCTTTCTCCTATTTTCTTTTATTTAATACTGCAAATGCAAGTTGAGTCTCATCGTGCTTTCAAACTTGTTCAAATTCTGGGGATTCCTTTCACTCTTGTCTGCATTATGTGCACATCGATACGTGTGTACATGCATACATGTATACATAGATGCCTCGAGCATTGTTACAAATGTTTCTCTCTCAATAATTTCAATGCAAAGTGCTATAAACATGTGAATTATTTAAGTGTAGCTACATTTTATCTCAGGTAATAAGGTTCTTTATATCTTTGCAAATTATTTTTTGTTTAATATATATACACAAAAATATTTATTCGTATTACGTAAACAAGATTAGGATCTTATTTATAACAAAATCAATAGCTTTCTAATGATTCATCTAAGAATTTATTGTAATATTTATTTGACTTATTACATTTTAATAAATCAAATTATTACATTTTATTCTCAATGCAAAGTGCTATAAACATATCAACTATTTTAGTGTAGCTACATTTTATCTTACGTAATAAGGTTCTTTGTATCTTTTTTGCAAATTATTTTTTGTTTAATATATATACACAAAAATATCTATTCGTATTACATAAACAAGATTAAAATCTTATTTATAATAAAAACAATAGCTTCCTAGTGATTCATCTAAGAATTTATTGTAATATAATTACATTGTTCTATACACAAAAAATTGTTTTCGTATTGCATTAACAAAATTAAAATCTTATTTCTAATAAAATCAATAGCTTTATATAGAACTAACTTTCATATTAAATTAAAAAAAAGATTAATTGATCTTAAAAAGTTTACAAATACACATTACACTAGCACACTAAACATAATTTTATTTAGAAATAGACATTGAAGCAAAAGAAAGAAGTATGGTAAACTTTGTTTAAAAATGCATATAGATATGTGTCTATATGCAATAATGCGCGGACATGTAAAAAATGCAATATTTTTTGGCCTCTTGACACATGTTTTTGTAAATTTTTCCAAATGATATTTGATGCTTTCAAAATATTCCTACATCAAAACTTTGTTGGAATTGAAATGACTAATGAATTTATGGGGCGAAAGGTTTATTAAAAAAAAATTTTAAAAATTGTGCATTGTTCATAAGTAGTTTATTTCTTCTGTTTTCTTTCTTCTAATATTGCAAATGCAACTTGAGTCTCCTTATGCTTTAAGACTTGTTCAGATGCCAACAATGATTTTCACTCTTTTATGCATTGTGTGCACGTGGATACATGTATACATGCATGCATGAATACACAGATAACTCAAGCATTGTTACAAACATTTAAGATTACTTGCATTTAATAATTTAAACAAAACAACAATACATTTTTGCTTCCTGAATAAGATCATAAAGGATGTTTCTTGTTGCAAATGTGTACAAACTCATAAAATTACCTCTCGGTAGGAACTCAACTCTTGCGTCACTTGTTATATCTAGAAATTAAGTGTCGATTTAATATACACTCTTCTAATGGAAGTTACGGTGTAATTTTTTGGGTAGGGAATAACTCATTCTCTTAAAATTTGACATCAACATACCTTTTCTTAATAAAATAATTGCACCTCAATGAGGTTTGAATCTTGATGGCAAGAATAACAACACAACTTAACTATCACACCATGCCACTATTGATTGTCTTTCAATTAAATTTATATAAATAGAGTAATTTAATTTATCAAAGTTTTTTAAAAATTTATTTAATTCAATCACATCTTTAACGAATTTGAATCTTAATAAGTGGTGTAGTTGAAGAACATATTATCATCCTCACTAATTTAATTATAATTCTTTGGTACATTTCTTTTTAGTAGTGTAAGAAAGGTAATAAATTCCTTTTACATAAATATGCTCTAGTGAAATTAGTAATTTAAATATTCATAATCTATTTTAAATTAAAATATTGGGTGAACATGAGGGGCTTTGGATTGAGACAGTGTAGGAATTTTTTTATCAAGATTTTCAATCAGATTTTGTAATTTTGTTATCCTCATGCCAATGAATGATCACAAAAAGTGTTGACACAAAAAAATTATACACAATTAATATGTAGAGGTTCTTGTATTCACTCTAATGGACTATAAATCTAAAATAATTTTTTTAAAAATAGTGCAATAAATATATTGAATTAAATAATAAAATAATGATAAGTAGAAATTAGATGAAGATGTATTGTGACAAGTTTATTTAAATGATTTTACAAAATGTAGAAAATTTAGTGATGTTTTAAAAAAATTGTGAAAATATTTAAAATTATTGTCTATTTGGAATTCACTTTCATAGCTATTGAATTAATCATGCACATATGAATTTGACCTACAAAATTTGTAGTCAACCTAAATGGATCGTATCTTTGAAAATACTTGGATGTTTTCTTTTATTCTATTGTAAACTTTTGTTTCAATATTTGCATACAAATTTGGTTGGGTTGTTATGATTGTGCATGTGATAGAGATAATTAATTCCTTGTAAAACCTTGTGAGGATATAGAATTAAAAAAAAATTAAATGGTTGAAGACAATAATCAAACATGTTGTGGATGCCCAAAATGATAAAGGACAAAAAAAATTACTAAAGCGGTTGTAAACTCAATTATCAAATGATTATAATTATGGGAACCTTTAATTCATTATGTAGAAATAAGAAAATATTTCAATATCACAAATACTTTTAAAAAAGCATAACCTTCTACTCAAATATATACATAATAAAATAAGAATGTAGGGAAATAATAACAAAGTAATATAAGATCAACGGCTCAGGAAATCTGGAAAATGGAGCTCTGCAATGGTCATGGCGAAAAACAACGATCAAAAAAGTTTTGGCATGGGGGCAGAGGAGGTGAGGGACCCAACATGAATAGATCGGGGAATCTTGATCATGTCTGGGGGAAAGATCGATGGGCCCTCCCATAGAATAGTCACTTTCCTAAGAGTATGGGTCACGGGCATTTCCAGAACAAAGCTGATGGTTTTGCACGAGGAAGGAACAAGCATGGGCAGTATAGAAATGAAGAATTTCGCAGACCTAGGCAACAGAAGGAAGCAAAAATGGGGAAAAATGATCTCTCACGTCCGGGTAGACAAGATTCAAGAAAAATTACTAAAGCCAAGAATGGGAGGGGAGGAATGGAATGGCAAAAAAAAAAGTCCTCGGCCAAGGAATGGGAGGAAGTTCGGGAAGATAGATCAAAGGGCGTTAAGGGAACTCATGGGTCATCCTGGCCCAAAGAAGCAAAAAGCGGAAGAACCAAAGTAGTCATCAGCTCCTCGAAACTGCAAGCTGAAGTTTTGAGGTTAGAACATTTAGGTTTGTTTGGTAAATGGTTTGGAAAGAATCTCAATTGGGAATATTTAGAGAAATGGTGGAAAGATCGCTGGGGCTCTGATTTGCAATTCAAAATGCTTCAAAATGAATTTTTTTTGGTAGTTTTCCTTAACATAAATATTAGAGACCAAATAGTTCGTGGGGTCTAGGTTTTAGATGGTTGCGGCTTCTATTTAAGGAAGTGGTCAGTGGGTTTTGATCCTACGACCCATGTGTTGGAATTCCAGCAAGATTAGTACAACTTACCAAATCTCCCTTAGGAATACTCGGCTCCCTCCATTCTTGAGAAATAGGAAATCATCTGGGCACCTTATGTGCGTATTTGTGTGGAAAATAATGTAGAAAGGATGATTTGGAGTGAGATTGAACTAATAATAGACTACAGGACCTGGGTTCAAAAGTTAGAACGAGATTCTTTAATGCACAACAATCTGGTGCATACGCTGGGATGCAGAGTAAACAATAAAGAGGCATGGAAATCGTATTCGCTGGAGACCCCCTCAGCGAACCTCCGAATGTCTGCTCGAATCATCTCTGAAACCCTAATTTCTACAAAGGGAGTGGGCGAACAGCCGCCGACTGAGATTGTTCGGGACTCCCCTAAAGTGAATGATGACATTCAGACTCCCAAGGGGAGGGTTACATCAAAGGGGATTTCTAACCCATCTTTATTGGGCAAAAGTGAAGGAACTCAGGCATCTCAAGAAGAACAGAAGGAGAGGGAGTTGTAGATTGAGGAGTTAGAAGATAAAATTTATGAGACTCTAGAAATAATGGGGGATAGTTGTCTGAATGTGGAGTTAGATTCTCTGATAGAAGTTGGGAAGGAATTAGTGGAATTAGCGGAGGCGGCTAAATCAAAGTCAGGTCTGTTAGGGGATGGTCTCAACTTAGACGGGTTAGAGGAAACATGGGATCCAGAGGATCAAGTCATGCCAGAGGTGTTAAGCCCACAATCAGGTAAAAAGAGAAAGTTGACTGAGGATTTGCAGGAGGCTAAATCTCGCTTAGGAATTCACAGAAGGGATATTTTCAAATTAACTCTAGACTGTGGGGATCAAAAAAAGCGGGGTAGAATCCCTAATCAAGAAAAGAGAAAACAAGATGGAGAAGCCAATGGCCAACAAAAAATTGATTCTATGATAAAAGTAGGGAAGGGTGGAGCCCTTCCTGAACAACAATGAAAATCTTAACATGGAATGTTAGGGGCTTACATGCCCCTAACAAGTGGAACCTTATTAGGCGCCACATTGAAGTGAGTCAAGCAGAAATTTTCCTTTTGCAAGAAACAAAATTAGACAGGTCAGCGTTGGAGAATTTTGGTAGGAAATTGAAGTCATGGAAATGGACTAGCTCGGAAGCGGAAGGTGCTTCAGGAGGTTTTCTGATTATTTGGAAACCCCAGATTGTCTTATTAGAAGTCTTGAACTCAAGCCGCCATTGGATGCTTTGTAAGGTAAGAAGTTTAATCTCGAACCTTCATTTCAATTTGATAAATGTGTATGGCCCCATGATGTGTGTTCAGAAAAGAGTAGTATGGCAAGAATTGGATGGCATTTTGCAAGACTTGCATTAGGACCTTAGCATTTTAGGAGGGGACTTTAATGCCATTCTCAAAAAGGAAGACAAGAAATGGGGTTTAGGTAAAGCTCTTTTGTCCCAAAAGGATTTATGTAGCTTTGTGGAGAGAAATTCTTTATTGGAAATACCCATAAGCAATGGTTCTTTCACATGGACGAATCGCAGGAAAGGGTTTGGTAGTATTGCGGAAAAATTAGATCATTTTTTCTTTAAAGTAAATTTGAGTTCATTCCCCTTTTCTTTAGATAGCAAGATAAATTCTGGAATTGGCTCTGATCATTTTCCAGTTCAATTTCACATAGTCGAGGAGAAGGGACCGATCAGATGTCCCTTCAAATTTGAAATGATGTGGTTTAAGGATCCTAGAGTGATGGATTTACTTGAACAATGGTGGAAGGAATGCCCAACGGAGGGCTCAAGCTTATTCAATGTGACAACAAAGTTAAAATATCTAAAGCAGCGTTTAAAACATTGGAACAAAGTTAGCTTTAAAAACATTTTCGAAGAGAAAGTGCAAACCGAGGAAGAATTAGAATCCTTAGTAGATGAAATAATGAAATGTGGGATGAATGAAGCTTGCTACATGAAAGAAAAGGCACTAAACAGTAAGCTTAATGATTTACTGTCCAAAGAAGATATTTTTTGGAGGCAAAAATCCAGAGAAGTCTGGTTAAAATCAGGGGATAGAAATTCAAAAAAAATTCATAATTCCACAAGAGCAAGAAGGGAATTCAACATAATTTCGTGCTTGAAAGATGGGGATGGCAGTTTGTTGGAGGATTTGGAGGATATCAAGGCCTCAGCGGTAAATTATTTTCAGAATCTACTCAATGATTGGGAAGGTTCAAACTAGCATGTTCAGAATGCCTCCTTGCAATTCATACCGAAATTGGTTTCTCAAACTCAAATGAGAGCATTGAATGCAAAATTCTCTAAAGAGGAAGTGAAAGAGGCAATCTTTGGGATGCAGCCAGAAAAGGCTCCTGGTCTTGATGGTTTCCCGATCGATTTTTTTCAGAAATGTTGGCACTTTTTGGGAAATGAAATTTGGGAAACCATTGAAGACTCCAGGTTGAACATAAGGGTTCTAAAGGAAGCAAACAACACTCTACTAGCTCTTATTCTAAAAAAAGAGAAACTTGACTATTGGGAAGACTTCTGCCCAATATCACTGTGCAATACAATTTACAAAATACTGGCCAAAGTTGTTGCCAACAGGCTGAAGAAAATCCTTCCCTCTATTATTTCTGAGGAATAAACAGGCTTTGTCCTTGATCACTCAATCCTAGATGGGGTGATCATTGCCCAAGAAGTTATACACTCAATTCAAAAACTGAACAAATTGGCCATGTTGTTGAAATTAGACATCAAAAAAGCATATGATAGAGTGAATTGGAGATTCCTCTTTAAGGTTATGGAAGCTTTTGGTTTTCAGAAGGAATGGTTAGATTGGATTTTATGGATGGGTGGCTTGCTCGCGATACTCAATATTGGTAAATGGCTCCCCAGAAGGTTACTTCACAGCCTCAAGAGGGTTGAGGCAAGGGGATCCTTTATCCCCATTCTTGTTCATAATAATGGCCGAAGCACTAGGGAGATCGATTGAAAATGTAAGGAGGTCCAGATGGATTCAAGGCCTGCAAGTCACTAGTAGTCTACCTAACATTACACACCAGCAATTTGTGGATGATACAATGTTGTTTGGTGAAGCATCGGCAAAGGAGGCACAAAGGTACAAAAAATTGCTTGATGATTATTCCAGAGCTTCAGGGCAAGAAGTAAGTAAGGCTAAATCAGAAAAAAATTTCAACTCAAACTGTCCTAGTGAGGTTCAAATTTTGAGAATTCTAGGTTTCAAAATGGGGCAACTACCTTGCAAATTTCTAGGACTCCCACTAGACAAAGGCATCAAAAGTAACAGTGCATGGAGTTCAATGGTGACTAGGTGCAAAGATAAAATATCCTCATGGAAGAATAGATGGCTCTCTTGGGCAGGAAGGTTAACTTTGTTGAAATCAGTTATCTCGGCCCTCCCAATTTATATGATGTCTTGTCTCCAGTTACCCAGTGAAGCGAGCAAAGATTTAAATAAGGTAATGAAGGACTTCTTTTGGAAAGGTAGTTCAGAACAAAAGAAAATCCCCCTCATAAACTGGCAAAAGGTTTGTGAGAAGAGGGAGAATGATGGGACTGGTTTGAGAAACATCTTAAGGAAAAATAAGGCTTTGGGAGCAAAACTTGCTTGGATTATCCATTCCAGACCTGATCTTAAATGGGTAAAGATTGTTAGAGCAAAATACTTGGCTCCAAATCTAAAGTATTTCCTTTCCGCAAAAACCCTTCCATCTGGGTCTCGGATTTGGAACTTTATCAAAAATTGTAGAGAACTTATATCATATTGCCTTACCTGGGAGGTGAAGGATGGTAAGGAAGCATTATTCTGGGAAGACTCATGGGAAGGCCACTCACCATTAGCTAATATCCCAGAACTATCAAGAATAAAGGAGTTGACTAAGCAAATCTAGGGTTTGAAAGTCAGGGATTATATAGATTTTGCAGAAATTGTTGAGAATGGTTTACTAAGATGGAAATCAGCGAGATGCTTGAACTTGGGAAGTTAAGAAACTAACATATTTGAGAGGGAATTGGCAAGGCGAAGGATATGGGCTAGAATGGGGGAAGATAGATTAAGGTGGGATGCTTCACCAAATGGGGCCTATTCAGCCAAGATAGGTTACAACATGCTATCATCCTCAGCTGAAACAAAATCTGAACTGCCTCGAAACCTTTGTTGGAACAAGGTTTGCTTACCGAAAGCTGGGATTTTTACTTGTGTGGCTGCTCATGGTAGAATTCTCACAGGTGATAGGTTTATTAAACTGGGTTATCATGGTCCAACCAGATGTCCACTGTGTCAAGAAGCAGAGGAAACTGTGAATCACTTACTCCAGCAAAATTGAAGTGGTCAACTGCATTCCCAAATACTTTATTAGGTTGTTTAAATTCATGGCCAAGAAAATAGCATAACTCCATTTTTGGAGATCTATGGAAAATGAGCCCCTCAATTCTATTATGGGAAGTTTGGAAGGAAAGAAATAGATGTCTTTTTCAGGATAAAGAGATGTCAATCCCAAGGCTTCAGTACAAGATAGAGGCAAGCATTGTAGAAATTTTTAACTCACAGCTATTGGTGAAACAAAAGAATCCAATTTCACCAAATGGGATGCATGGATCATGAAACAATGGTTTGGAATCAAGCCCCCTCCTTTGGTTTGCTCAGGAAATGCAGCCACTGCGGAACAAAGAAAAAAATGAAATGGATCCCCCCTGAGTTGGGGTGGGTCAAATTAAATTTTGATGGTGCCTCCAAAGGGAATCTGGGCCCGTCTGGTGTAGGTTGCATAATAAGATCTTGTACAAGTTCGATTTTGGGGAAATTAGCCCAACCTCTTGCTGATGGAACTAATAATGCAACAGAATTTCAAGCTCTTCTGCTTGGTCTCAAACTCAGCAAGGAATTAGATATCAAAAATTTGGTTATCAAAGGTGACTCTACAATTGTCATTAATGCTCTAAGGACAAGGCAAATTCACAATTGGAAATTAGGGGTTTTTTTGGAGGCGACAATAGAACAAATAAGCAATTTTGAGCAAGTTATGATAAATCACACCTTAAGGGAAGGAAATACTGAAGCAGATCTTCTGTCCAACTTGGGAGTAGTTGGTCCTAGTTTCAAAGAATGTCATTTAGCATAATTCCTAGTGGGTGGTTGGGTGGGCTAGCCCCTGCCCCTCACTTGGACACTCAGAGTCCAGGGTGGACATGAGGTGGCGGATGGGATGGTTATGAAGCTAGTGATTGCGGCTTGGTCTTGTCACATTCAGTATTCTATTTTTAGTCGTAGATAGAAGTAGCTTCCTTACTAAGTCAGACACTCTTGAAATTCATGGAATGTCTGGAGATGGATAGGGGGTATGCATGGCACAGCTTTCATAGCACCGCCAGTGTGACACTTTGGGCTTGGCATTCATTGAAACGAAAGTTTAAGGGACGAGTGGAAATTCACGTCATTCAAATTAATAATGGTTTGAAGTTGGAAGGATGGAGGCCATAGTTTGTATTCATGGCAAGGACGATTTGTTCGACTGGCCATTATCCAGATTCATGTGTGAAGGCCTGATGGATCATCATTCGGATATTTTAAATGAACTCATGAAGTCATTTCTTAAGCATGGGTTTCAAATTTTGGTATTGTCTTCTATTTTTTTGCAGGGAATGACTGTCAAAGATTTGCAAATGGCTCAGACACCGAGGTCAAAATTCATCATCCACATTTCAGCAGAAGGTCTAGAAAGCTTTGGCGTAAACACGCCAGTTTCTTTGGTGGCCACGGAGAGGTAGATTGCCTTTCGAGAAGTTTTAGACCAGAGGTTAAAGCACATTTTTCTTGTGGATGATTCAGCATCAATTATTGCTGTCAAAATGGTCCTAGGCAAAGGACACTTGGATAGGAAGGAATTTGCCAGAGACAATGCACATATTTCCTCTCGATTTCTTACTGAGCTTTTGGACATAGACACCCCAAAGGCGCATCCCAAGGAGATGATGGTTCGTTTGTTTCAGGATGATTTGCTCAGAGGTCTTGACATGACACTAAAGGCGGCCTTTATTGGTAAAGGTATTTCGCGCCCTTCCGACTTGGCTCTTTTATGGGATTCAGATGAAGCTGTCAAAGTTTTCCCCTTTCTCTTAGACATTAAAGGGATAGCTTTATCAAGGCACAGAAAGATTACAGATGTGGTCATGGATTTTCTGAAGAGAAAGTTGAAGCTGGTGCTGGAGGAAGGGATGGAGTGGTTGGATGGTTTCACTAGGTTTGCAGAGTTAAACGGTTTCATGTGATCCCGGCTTGTGATGGTTGTTGTTAGTTCTTGGTTTCTTTTTGGCTTTCAACTTGTTAAATTCTGATAGTTTCAAGTACTAGCAATATGTATTTGGTTTTTTTCTAGCTGTGGATCGGCCTTCGCTTTATATCCTTTGCTTCAAAGTTTACCAGTGGTTCGATTTTTCTCACAATGGGACTGTATGGCAAAAATCTTGTTGTTTGTCAGTGTTAGATATGTTTTTTGTTCGGCTTTGAGTCCTGGACGGACCTATCATTCCCGCTTGCAGACGTTTGTAATTTCTATATTATCAATATAATCACCACCTTACATATCAAAAAAAAATATATAAGATACCAAACTTTAATGAATGAACAAATGGATGTTTGACTAGCTTCATCCTCGCTTTATATACTAGTATGAGTTTATTTGTACTAGTGGAGGCAAAGTAATCCATTATAGGTGGAACTTAACTAAAATTAAACTAATGTAATGGTTGGAAGATAATTAAAGATAATCTAGCATGATAGGTGAAAGCTAAGAAAAGTTGATATAAAATGATAGGAGATAACCCAACTTAAAATAGGTAAGTGTTAATTGACTATATAAGACACGTGCCACATATTTGAATGACAAAAATAACATGTGTGTTCATTAAAATATAGTGGATAAATAAATATAAATGACAGCAATACTATCCTTGTGAATTAACATGAACACCTAACCTAATGTGAAAACTTTGACATCCTTCCTTGAGTGTATCTTAGAGAGATAAAATAGAAAATAAATGATGTGGATAATAAAATATGGTTCTCAATAATAAGGCTTGAATTCCCACCTAAAATAAAAAGAGAGGAATGATGATGATTGCACTAAATAATATGAAAATAATGAATGTGGAATTGTATAAAAAGGATGAAGAAGATCCAATTTTATAAAACAAAATGACTTCCCTTAAGGAGAGATATAAAAAGAGGTACGTGTTTTAAGCCTTCTCACTCAAAAAAGTAAGATATCTAGGAGGGAAACATAATATTTTTCTACCTAGTTGTTATATTTGATTATGGAGATAGCCACCCATGATCTAGAGGCCAAATGAAAAGCACAAAGTATGTAGAAAATCAATATGAAAAGAAAAGAATGAAAATAGAATGTATGTATAATGTATGAGACACCCTTGGTTATATAGACCAAGGTGCGAAATAGGACAATATAAGATTATGAAAAGTGTCTTAATCTTATGATATGATATATAAAGTTAAAGTATCTTAAAAATTCCCTAAATAAGCTTAAGTGATAAAGTGTGAAAAAGATGGAACTAGTTAGGTAATAATCCTATTCACACCAACACCCCATCTTAAGTGAAATTATTTAAAATAAAAAATATAAACATGAAAATATGGCCCCAAGAAAAAGGCTAGATGAGGTACCCTTGTAGAAATGAATCTCTAATAAATAGAGAAAAGGAGAAAACATAGTGAGACACAAAAAAACCCCATAAGAGAGAAAATGAGAGAAAAATTCTCTCTAGAATATGAGAAGGACAAATGCTCATGTGAGGAAAAAGTCCCTACATAAGAGATAAGGGAAAGTGACCCCCCTGAAGAAACATCTTGCACCCCCAAGAGAGCTTGAAAATGATGATACTTACTCTTAGGAAAGGGTTTGGTCAAGATAACCATAACTTTCTATGTTGCATAATATCACAAATCAATGACATGATCTTGAATCATCTCCCTAATGTAGTGTGTATATATGGATCTTGATGTGTTTGATTCATTGATATTGAACTGGGCTCTTTGAAATCTAGATGACACTTTGATTGTCATAAAAGAAGGTAGATGACTATGAAATGGTGAATCCAAACTTAACTTCAAAATATTTTAAAGCCAAATAGACTCTAAGATAGCATTAAAATTTCCTAAACACTATTAGGTCCCATAAAACATTCCCAAATCCTAGAGCTTTCTTCCACTTTTAAGGTTAATATTTTTTCTTCATGGAAGTGGATAGAGGCTCATCAAAAGACTCAAGATGAATTAAGGTTAAAATATAATTGTGGGTAATCTCTTCTATTCTTTTAGCTTAAGTTAAGCCTAGGATGGTATTATGATATAAATAAAACAAAATGAATATTTATTTAAGCCAAAATGGCCATCCTAAGCATCAAATTAACCCTAATAAATATCACTAATTTAAGTTTGACTAGCTATAATAACCTATTTATAGCTAATCAAAACACCTTGCACATGCGCCCACAATTATCAACTTCATTAATATCTTAAGAATTATTCATTTATAATACATACATAGTGGCAACATGCAAGAATATTGGACATGATCCTTTGAAGGTTTATCCATTAATATTTTATTGAGATTATTCCTTTTTATGTTACTAGATTGAAGAACAACGTGCTTATATACACTACTCCTAATCCTTATAGTACTGATGAATGTTTTTGATGATTTTTTTATAGTTGTGGAAGGCCAAGATTCCTGACCAATACCTTATTTGGTAACATATTTATATCTTACCATGACAAGAAATGAAATATAAATAATAATAAATGTATGATATAAGATAAACACTTCTACTTAATAATCCCACTTTGAAATTATGGATATTCAATTACAATAGGTAAGAGACAATTACATATATTATGCAATGGATTGAAATTTTGTAACATTTTTAAATACCTATTATAGCTACACTACCAAATGTGGTGGAAGAAACTTTACAAGAACTATTTGTTGGAAGTTGGAAGACTGTCATTGATGATGCCATTTGGCAACATGAGCATGAAGCATATATATTGCATGATCCAATGTTATCATTGATTTTAACATTGTTAAATGATAATCATAGCATTACTTGGAAGCATTCTTGATGACATAGGTACAGATAAAGTTGGTCTGGAAAGTATGGCTTATGAGAAAATTGGCTAAGCATTTACTCTGGCAATTTTATGGTTCAGTGTGTCAATTTTTGGGTCCACACTCCACCGCAAATGGAGATATCACTTTGCAATTATAGATACAATTTTTATATAATCAAGTGCAATTATATTTGATATTTTGTGACATTCTATGAAATTTCCTAAAAGATATGAACAACAGTGCTCAATCCTATATATTGTTGTTACTTTTTGTGCAGTGTATCAGTTGGGAGATTTCACATTCCCTCATGGATAATTATTTTATTTTGTGATGATGAAAACAAGCGAATAGATGTCGGTTGAATGGGAATTTAAGGAGAGATCAAGTTTTGAAGCATATGTTTGGTGAATTGTATGAGTATTTGAAGGTTTTATGTTTAGGTCTCATTTTTGGGCCGACCTAACATGTTTGATATTTTGGAAAGAATAAGTAAGCAACTTTGTCTTATGCAAGACTTATATTAGGTCCATGTACTGACCTATCTTGATGTATTTTTGAATTGCAAATTATGGTGCGAGATGTGGATAAAAGTATTTTTAAGGAATACATGTTCAATCATGTGTGTTACTTCTAATTAGACCAACCTACTTGAAGTTTCACTTGATGTGGATATATATAGTGAATTGTTTTTTATGAAGAGATAAGTTTTTGATGAGAGATATGCAAGTTATGTGTGACATATGACATGTACATGGTGTTCCACCTACATGTGTGTGATGTAGAATTGAGCATATTATGAATAGAGAAAATTATTGATTTAGATCAGAGTGAGGATAATTGTGTGCTTCATTGGAACTATAATCCATCATATGATAGATGCTAGTGTATCAGTTCAAATAGGTTGTATATCCAACCCTTCTTTGTTCCCTTTCTTTCTATGTGGGTTGTGGGCCTTTCTAGATAATGTTTCCTACCCTAGTAGTGAGCCTTTCTATAATATACTATTGTTAATAAAGATTTTGGCTTCCAAGGGTCTTTCTAGAACTCCTAGGGTTTTGCACCTAAAAGGAGAAAGATGGGCCAAAATTCAATGTAAACACTCAAGATTAATGTAATGTGGATGAAATATGCCTAGTGAGATAAACTAAATACAAAGAATTGATAAAATATATTGATTTGATATGCAAAACTAGGAAATGCAAAGTGTTTGAAAACATAGTCTTGTATGCAAAAAGGACTAGAAACATGAATAAACAAGAACAAAACTTAATGAAATAGAATAAGGTGCACCTATAGATTGAAAGTTGATGTTGAGAGGTTCTGGAATGTTGCAGAGATTGGTGTTGAAGCCCATTGGGACACATTCACCACAGATGGAAAATTAGTCCTATTTTTGATGAAAACTGTTGGAATAGGTTTCAGGATGTGAGGAACACAAATATTTATAAAATACATTTTCATGTCTAACAATGGGACTCATTCACCACAAATGGTTAATTAGTCCACTTGTAGATTTTTAAAAGTCAAAGGTCGAATATGTAGGTCCTAGTCTGCACTTTTCTACCTAATAGCTTGTCGGATCCAAATCTGGAAAGTCTGATAGGAAAGTGTTCTCTAAGCTTCAAATAGGGTTATGTTGACTTTGATGACTTTGATGAATTTACAACACCATTTTGACACCTTTCTCTTTGACAAATCTACCTACAAGACTTGCAAACACGCGTGCAAAGAGGGGAAAAAGGGTTAAGGGTTAGAGTATAGGGGTTTGCCTTGGTCAAACCCTAGTTTGGTAATCAACCCTTGATAATGAAATGGAATAAAGAGAGAATGATTAACAAATAACATGCAATTTCATAAACTCACCAAACCCTTGAGGTTGAATTCTAAAGATATGTTGCTCCAAGATGCTTGAATGCTTGATTGAATGATGAAAATGCTAGAATGCTTGAATATTATGATGCATGAATGAATTATTTTGATGATGATGATTGAATGGAATGGGGGTTGAAATGAATAGAAAATAATATGTTTATAGCAATTATGCCCTAATTTCCCAAAAATACAACATCACAAGCCGACCTTGGGTCTTAAGGAATCAAACCCACCAGTAATTTGAATTTATTTTAATTTTTGTGCCAAGAGGGACTCATTCGCCCCTAATGATGAATGGGTCCCACTCAAGGCATGTGAATGGGTGTCAAAAATTAAGTTGTCTTAAAAAAAATAATTCGGGTTTATATTCAAAGATACACTTAATTAAGGCCTATAAGTGCATAAAGGGGCCAAATAAAGCATAAGAAAGGTATATTTGTTGATGAAAAGTCTAGTAAAGCGTGAAAGTTTGTTACAAGACTTTACAACACTTTAAAATAATACTTGGTAAGTGATAAAAAGAGGTTATGTAGGTGAATTATAATAAGAAGAGTCTAGAAAAGTGTGAAAATGTGTTACAACACTTCACAACACCTTTACAAGACATCATAAATTCTTAATGATTCATAAAGATTCAAGACCTAATGTGAATGGGTGGGTCTCATTGCAACATTAAATCAAGGAAAAATCAAGCCAATTAAGCACAAGGAGGGACAAAACAAGAAAAAGTAGAAGGGTTACTTTTTTTGTGTCCATAGTTAACCCCCACTTTAGTGAGAGGATGAACTTGCTTCAAAATCACACTAAAGTAGTTGAACATGCAATCAAGAGGGGTCTAAATTTACTAATGCTTGGTGAGATGAGATGAGAAAAATCAAGAGGGATGATCAAGCCCCCAGGATCAAGATCCCATGGAAAACCAATCATAAGCACAAAGGAACACACACAAAAATAATGAAAAATAATGAAAGAGAGGAGTTGAAAGAAAGTTAGATCAAGCTTTGATCATCTATCCAACTCAATGTGGATTAGATCTAGGTTGTTTTTCTGGAAAAGGAAATGCATACTCACTCTGGAGTGATGAAACTCATGGTTGTACACCTGGTGAGAAGGCCCAAAAGGTGAGAAACATACACTCACGACTGGTATGCAATCACAAACACATAGATGGCTATGGGGAAAAGTCATGCCTTGGAATGGGCTTCCTACTCAACCGTACTAAAGTTATACCTCCTAACAACTTTAATAAGGTGCCACAAAGGAAAATGTCATTTCATGCTTCATGATATAAGCAAAGCTTCATATGATTAGAGCTCATGAACAAATGCAATGGCACCACATGCATGCAAGTTGTGTTATGCAAGGTGGCCATGTAAATGCAAAATGCAATGTGCAAAAGAATGTTCAAAGGAGTCTTGCTTAGTTCATACGAGGTCTATAACTTAGGGAACATTTTGTCTAATGTCCCCAAGAGAGGACCAATCAAAGAATATAATATTCACAACTTAGGGGATGCAATGTGTCACATCAGGCCACTAAGAGGAATGCAATATGCTAAGAGAGATCACACTCATGAAGGACACTATACCCAATTTCATCCACAAAGCAACAAACGCATCGTATGGAACAAGAAGGCTACACTAAGAACCAAAGAAAAATGAATAATGAATAATGTCAATGTATGCCCCCACTTTAAAGGAATTTCTACACACCGTTTTGTGAGCAATTAATTTAAAGTAGCGAAGGAAAAATACAAAAAAAAAATAAGACACGAGAGCCAACTTGGAAAGCCCCTATGCCAAGTCATACGTTTCCAAGTGAGGTTGTGTCATGTAAATGAAAAATAAACAAAAGAAAGAGGGGTTTCCCCCAAAAAGGAATACACCAAATACATAAGGGATCTATGGATTTTAGGTCAATATGTTCATTGCTGCAATGTTTTGATTAAAGAGCTTAGAACTATCATCATTCCCCAAATACACATAGAACTAGAAGGCTGACACAAAAAGAGTGAAAACAAAAGAAAAAGAAAATCCATTTTGGGTCAACATGGAAGAGACATAGTATGTCTCAACACCTTGCATTGTCTCCAAAAGTAAAACACAAGCAATTGAAAGTGAAAATGAAAAATTTGTTGGGTCAACATGACAGAGAAATTTTGGTCTTAATGCCTTGTGTCATCCCCGAAAGGAAAACACAAAACAAAGCAAAAAAATAAAATAAAAATACCTTTTGGGTCAACATGGAAGAGACGTGGGGCATCTCAACACTTTGCATCATCCCCAAAAGGAAAACACAAAACAAAAGTAAAAAAGAAAATAAAAAGACCTTGTGGGTCAATATGGAAGAGACATAGGGTGTCTCAATGCTTTGCGTCATCCCCAAAAGGAAAACACAAAAAAAAGCTAAAGCAATGTATGACATATAGAAGAATGAAAGTACATATAGAAGAATGTCACAAAGAGAGGAGAACATCAAACAACATGTCACGACGGATCATGTTACACATAGGCAAACACAAAAGAAAAAGAAATAAAATGCAAAAGACTAGTAAGGTAGATGCAAGTCAGCCGTCAAGCAATTCATCCACCTCCTAGTCATGTTCATGATGTGTTGAGGGTGGGAAACTAGCCAAAGGGACAAGTTCAAGTTCCAAACTAGGGGAAGTACTAGGTTCTACACTTGTTGTAGGAATTTTTTCATTTAATCTCATGGAAGAGGAAAACAATGTATTTGGATCATTATGCACCTCTTTGTCTATTTTAGTGATATCATCATCATCATCTAGATTAATCACGATGGGAGGACAAATGGTAATGTCCAATGAAGGGTGTATTATGAGTTGTGGTTGTTGTATTGGATCATTTTTTTGTGATTGTGGAGTAGGGTCATCATGCATTGCTTCTATCAAGTGTGGATTTTGATTTTCTTTGTTTTCTTCATTTTATAACTAACGAGCAAGGATACAACGTCAATTCCTACGCTCCCTAGCACCTCGATTTCTTTTAATTCTATTTTGAATTTGTGTGGGTGTAAGATCAAGTTGATCCACCATAGGCTCCTTTTCTTCCCTAATGGGGGGAACAAAAGGAACCATAGGAGATGGGTCAATCCCTTTCTCTTTTACTTTATAAACTTGTTTTATGCGAGGGGGCATGATGGGGTTGGTTTCATTATCTCTTGGGCATTTGGATGATGAAGGTGAAGTGTTTATTATTGATCTTGAGTTGTTGGTTCAGGTTCAGGTTGAAGCATTATCTCATCTAGGATGGGAGTGTCAGAAGTGGATGGGGACATGTTGTGAAGAGACAATTCCGCTATTCATTTGGCTTTGAATTTTTTATAGGAAATGAAAAATAATTCTTTGCAAGGTGTTATGGGTTTCATGGGCTTAGGCCAAAAGGCTTCTAAGGAGAAATTTCCTTTAGAAGACAAAGGGTTAAAGCCACTATAGTGAACAATGAATATGTCATTATCAAGCAAAAAATTTAAACATTTGTGTATGACTAAAGGGATAGCTTTCATCGAATGAATCCATGGATGGCCTAGCCATAGACGAAACTAATCTGACTGTGGAATGATAGAGAATGTTACATGGACAATGTTTTACGTCCTATTTGTAATGGAAGGACAATTGATCCTATCTTAGGGCAAGAAAAACCATTGTATGTTTTAATCCATGCTCTTGGTTTTTCATAATCATCTTGATAAAGATCATGTAATACCAAAAAATCCTCAATGATCACATTCTCTCCACAAGCATGATCTATGAGTATCCCATTAGTGGGTTTATCATAAATATGGTCAGCTATGTAAAGAGGACCATCGGGAAGATTGGAAAGATGTCCTTAGAAGAGAAAGTAATATCAAGAGATTTCTTACATTGGCCCTTACGAGGGATAATGTCTATGCACTTACCATTTCATTCATAGGATTAATAGTAGTGGTATCTCAACTAGGATCAAGATGCTCAATATTTGTATGAACATTCATGACATCATTGTTTTTAGTTTCACTAGCTTTGACAAATGACACATTATTTTTGGGCATTGGATTGGTAAAAATTTGCAAATTTTGATTTGGTGGGGCAATAGATGTATTTCCTTTAATATTAACATTTGAAACAAATAGAAGGCCAGAATCAATGAGGTCTTGCACTAGGTGTTTAAGACACTTACATTGTTCTGTCTCATGTCCATTTTCTTTATGATAATGGAAATAAGCATTAGGTTGATAGGTTGGAGGCAAAGGATTTGTAGGATCCAGTGGTTTAATAGTGGGTAAAGTAATCATCTATTGCTACAAAAGTTGGGACATTGTGTTATGAAGAGTGTCTAGTAAAGGTGTAAATTATCTTTTTAGATCTCCATAACTATAAGGTGTCGCTGCTTTAATAGTTTTTACTTGGTTGTTGACGGGTTGAGTTGGTTGTTGAGGACAGGGATTAAATTGTAAGAATCCTTTTATTGGTTTTTGAAATGGTTGTGAATTGTTCTAAGTTTTATGTTCATATTTCTTAGCTCAGTTAGAAGTGGACTTGGCATCACAACTACTAATCAAATTGAGATAGTTACAAAGGGTTGTACATAGATGCATGAAAGAGGGAAATTTCACCATGGTCAATTTATCTTGGATTTGACTTTGTAAATATTCAATGAACATCTTCTAGAGATGTGGATTAGGAAACTTGAAATCAATTTGGGCATAAAGTGACTGATAGCATGAGATGAAATTGGTTACTTTTTCATCCACATTTTGTTTACATCTCATTAAATCAGCCAATGTCTTTTTGGGAGTCATGTGCACTTGAAAATTATTTATAAATGCATCAACTAGTTCATTTAATGAATGAATTGAATTATTTAGTAAGGATGAAAACCACTCCAAGGAAATGTCCTTTAAAGTCCTAGGAAATAGTTTAGCTAACAATTTATCATCAAGAACAAAATCACTACATAAGGCGGTATAGGCATTAACATGATTAGTAGGATTTCCCTTCCCTTTGTACTTCTCAAATATAGGTATATCAATTCCTTGTGGCATCGGTATTCTTAATATTTCTAAAGATAATGGGCTGCTATGGACATAATAGGTGGGTGGGGCATGTTGACTTTGACTTATGGTGGATATTTTTTGTTGCACAGAGGAAACAATGTGGAAGAGTTGTGTGATGAGAGGATCAGGATAGGTGGTAGGAGGTGGAAGAGAGAATGGTGATGGATTGTATGTAGTAGTAGGACAAGTAAATGGAAAACTTATAGGTGCAAAGGTGGTGGAGGATAGAACATTTGATGCCACAAAGGAACTAGGAGTGCTAGTAGGAATACCAAAGGAAGGAGTGACATTACTAACAAATTGCATGGCTATTACAACTTGGGGAGTGGTGTAGGTAGGTATGGATGCTACAATTGAAGGGGGAGGAATTTGAGGTCCTCCATGGCTAACCATAGTGTTTGCAGGTTGCGATGTACTAGAGGTGAAGGAATGTGTTTATGGTATATATCTCAACAATTTGTTTCATAATGTATAATCCTTCATTACATTCAAGCAGACAATGGATGTTGTCTATAGCAGGAATTGTGGTGGTTGAAATGTTTTCAAGACACATGTTTTTTGGTAGATGTGAAAAATTCTCATGAATTTTAATGATTTTTTCTTGCAAAATGTGATCATTTTGTGTGTCAACTTGCATGTTATTGGAAGGAAAATCATTGCTAAAGGTAGGTTCCATTCCTAATGCACTATAGTTAATACTAGGAGTAGTAGCTTGGGACAACCCAAGGTCCATAACAAGTATGTTATCATGGGATACCATGAGTCGTGAACTTCTTCTCACTAAAGTATTATCAATAGGGCACCAAACACTCATACAAAGGCTACTAAAGGTGGGGTGGAATGCAAACTAGGAGAAATAAAATGATAATGAAATAAATTTTGAAAATTGTAACATCAATGCAATAGCAAAAAATAGAAATACAAAAAATGTTCTAAAAGTAACATAAATTATAGTGCAAAATGTGCAACTAGACTAATTTGCCCACGGTGGTAAATGTTAATGTTATGGCAGCTTCAAATTCATCCTTCCAACCACAAGTGAAGACATAAATCAATATAGCCTATCGGCTATTTATTTATATGTGTCATTTAATGAGAATGGGTGCTTCTCGTGGCAACAATATATTTTTTTTCTTGGGCCGAATTTCCTTATAATTTGCATTTATTATTTGTAATTATATTCCTTGTATTATGGCCGACCTTGTACATGAAGAGGTGCGACCTCTCTCACATTTGTATATATATACAAGGTCACCTTCATCTATTCAATCATCATTCAAGTTCGATTCATTCTATCATTTCAAGTGGGAATTTCTTCAAGTACAGATTGCAAATTTGTTCAAGGGCAGAGTGAACTTCTTCAAGTATAGATTGCCAATTTACTCAAAGGAAAAGTTAGATACTTGTAGATTATTATTCACCATTGCATCTTGTGTTAGGTGCTGAAGATTGGCCTTATAATTGGTCTCATTGTAAAGAGAATTGTTGCCACTATTTATATATATAAGAAAGATCTTTTTGGCTAGGTTTTTCTCCCTCAAGAGGAGGGTTTTCCCAAGGTATCTGCTATGTTATTGTGTCTGATTTGAATTAATTTTCTGTGCATTAAATCTGATCATTAAATTTTACATGGTATCAAAGTGGTTTTGAGAGGATTGTGATCAAATTATTGCTAATCAACATACCCTATTTGTTCAATTAGTCAAGATGGTGATTTTTTTGAAGATCGAGGATAGACTCAAGGGTGCATCTAACTTCACATCATGGAGGTTTAGGATCATGCTTACCTTGCGTGTAAGTGACTTGGGTGAGTTCATAGAGTCCAGCATTCCTGAACCTGAGGAGGAAGAAGTGAAGTTACAATGGGTGAAGAAAGATATTAAAGCAATGGAGATATTGGTTGATTCCATCAAGGATCATATTGTGCCTATCGTCTCTAAGTTGAAAACAGTGAGAGACATGTTCAAAACATTGGAAGAGATGTACAAAATCAACAATACCAGCTAAGTGCTTGCACTAAAGCAACAACTTCATCATGTGAAGATGGCGAAAGGTGAATCAGTGATTGCATACTTTATGAGGATTGCAGATTTGAGAGATCAGCTCTTGACAATAGGGCATATGGTTGATGACAAAGACCTGACTATGCTTGCTCTCAATGGTCTACCTTTGTCTTGGGAATCTTACATTCAAGGAATCAGTGCAAGATCGAAATTACCTAAGTTTGATCACCTAAGATCAGATTACATTCAAGAGGAATCAAGGTTGGTGGCAGGAGGCATTGGTCAAAGTTTAAAGAATGAAGACATTCATGTTCTCACCTCCCATACTTCAAAGAAGAAAGGAAAAGATGGAAGGAAAGGATTCTTCAAGAGGAATCAAGACAAGGGGAATGATGATGCACCTTCATTTAAGAAGAAGACAGACATGTCCAAGATTCAATGTTTTAGGTGTGACAAGTTTGGGAACTTCACTAAGTATTGTCCAACTAGACCTAAGCAGCAGGTCACCATTGCGGATGTTGATGATGCCTCTCCTCAAAAGGATTCAAGTGAATATTTGTTCTATTCGGCACTATCAAGTAGTGTACCTTCTGACACCAACACTTGGATAATTGACAGTGGTGCTTCACGACACATCACCGGCTTTAAGGAGCACTTATCAAGTTTGGTGGAAAAGGAGTCTTTTGAACAAGTCATCATTGGAGATGATGCTAGCTACTTTGTGAAAGGAATTGGGACCTCTACACTTTATTTGTATTTTGGCATATCACTTCAATTGGGTAATGTTCTTTATGTTCCTAGAATCAAGCACAATCTTATTTCTATTTCAACTTTGGAAGATAAAGGATATCAAGTTGCCTTCTCCAAAGGAAAAGTCCTAGTGTGGATGGAGAATTCTAGCTTCAAGGATGCTCAAGTAATTGGAGTTAGACATGAAAACCTTTACAAGGTTTGCACATGTTCTTTACAAGCTTTGGTTGATGACTCTTCAAGTCTATGCGATCTTTGGCATCAAAGATTGGCTCACCTACACTTCCAAGCCTTACCTATCATGGAGAAGATGGTGACAAACCTTCCTAAGTTCAACCAGGAGCACGAAGGTACTTGCAAGGGCCGCACATTGGGTAAGAATATAAAATCCCCTTTTCATAGTAGAAAAAATAGATCTAAGTGTATTTTAGACCTTATTCATTCTGATTTATGTGGTCCTATGTTTGTTTCATCTTTGAGTGGATTCTTGTATTATGTTTCAATGTTTATTGATGACCACTCTAGGAAGACTTGGATTTATTTTTTGAAATCTAAAGAGTCTGAGGAAGTGTTGGATAGGTTTAAAGAGTTTAAAGCTCTAGTAGAAAATCTTTCTAGTAAAAGAATTAAGGTCCTCTGATCTGACAATGGTGGAGAATACACCTCTGGTATTTTTCAAAAAAATTGTATTGATGTAGGGATTAAGAGGGAGTTATGTATTCCCTATAATCCTCAACAGAATGGTGTTGCAGAAAGAAAGAACAAGACAATCATGGAAGCAGCAAAGGCCATGATTCATGGTCAAGATTTGCAAACCTTCTTATGGGCAGAAACTTCCAGGATGGTTGTATATGTTCAAAACAGAAGTCCTCATAAGATCTTGGAGAATATGACTCCAGAAGAAGCCTTTACAGGGAAGAAGCATGAAGTCAGCCACTTGAGGATCTTTGGATGTCCTGTCTATGTTCATATTCCAAAGGAAAAGAGAACCAAGTTGGAGCCTTCTGGAAAGAAGGGAATATTTGTGGGCTACATTGAGACATCAAAATCCTGCGGGATGTACATTCCAGGACACAAGTTGATCAAGATTAGTAGGGATGTCACATTCGAGGAAGATGTTACATTCAGGAGATCCAGGGGGATTCATATGGAGATTGATAATGAAGAGTCTCCTCAAGATATGGAAGTTGACCATACTCCTGAGATTCAGAGGGAGACTTCAGAACCAAAAGAAGATATTGATCTTGTTGAACCCTTGGAACCTACTGATGGGCCTACTGACATTGTTATTGGGAGAAAGAGACCTCTATGGGCCAAGCATACTATGTAAGAAGTTGAAAGTTTTGCAGCTCCTAGAGGCACATTCAGAGAAAGAAAAAGGCCACATAAGTTCTCCAGTTATGTTTCCTTGATGAGTCAGATTATAGAATATGAGCCTATCTGTGTTAAGGAAGCCTCTAGTCATCAGGTTTGGAGAGATGCTATGACAGAGGAGTATCATTCAATTCTTAAAAATGATGTTTGGGATATTGTTCCTAGACCCAAGGGCAAGTCTGTGGTATCTTCTAAATGGCTATTCAAGATTAAGCATGTTGCAGATGGAAGCATTAGGAAGTACAAGGCAAGATTTGTGGCTTGTGGGTTTTCTCAAAAAGATGGAGTTGATTATGAAGAAACTTTTCTCCTATTGCTCGCTACACTTCAGTCAGAACCATCATTTCTATTGTTGCATCTAGAGGATGGAAGATTCACTAGATGGATGTAAAGACAACTTTTCTCAATGGAGTAATTGAGGAAGAGGTTTATATAGAGAAAACTGGTGGATTTGAGGTTCATGGGAAGAAGTCACATGTTTGCAAGCTGAAGAAGGCCTTGTATGGTCTTAAGCAGGCTCCTCGTGCATGGCACAAAAGGATTGATCAGTACCTATCAAGTTTGGGCTTCTTGAAGAATTATGTTGATTCAAATCTCTACTTCAAGGTAATCAATGGTGATGCATTAATTTTGGTTTTATATGTTGATGATCTAATCCTTACTAGAGAAGATCACCTGATTCTTGAGTGTAAGAAGGAGTTGACTTCAGAATTTGAGATGAAGGACCTTGGGCTCATGCATTACTTGCTTGGATTAGAAGTCTGGCAAAAACTAGATGAGATGATTCTAAGTCAAGGGAAGTACACCATTGCTATACTTAAGAGATTTGGCATGATGGATTACAAATCCATGTCTACACCTATGGAGACCAATCTACATAAATTGAAGGAGGCTACAGCTAGTTCATATTTGGTGGATCTTACATTGTACAGACAGTTGATTGAATCCTTTATGTATCTAGTTAACACTAGACCTGATATTTGCTATGCAGTAAGTGCACTTAGCCAGTTTATGTGTGATCTAAGCCAGATACATCTTGTTGCAGCTAAACATATCATGAGATACTTGCTTGGCACAATTGGATATGGGTTGAGGTATTCTTCAGATGTAGACCTGAAGTTACATGGTTTTACTGATTCTGATTGGGTAGGCTGTGTCACAGATCAGAAGAGCACCTCTGGTTGTTGCTTCAGTTTGGGTTCCGCTATGATTTCCTGGTGCAGCAGGAAACAGTCATCTATAGCATTGAGTAGAGCAGAGGCAGAGTATATTGCAGCTTGTAAGGCAACTCGTGAAGCAGTATGGCTTCGTAAGCTCCTTGAAGGATTATTTATAAAATCAATGGAGCCTACTATCATTCATTGTGATAATCAGAGTTGTGTGAAGTTTTCTATCAATCCTATGTTCCATGACAAAACCAAGCACGTTAAGATCAAGTACCACTATATCAGAGACATGCTACTGTAGAAGGTTGTATAGTTGAGGTACATTAGCACTAATGAGCAGACAACAGATATTCTCACCAAGCCTCTCTCCAGGATAAAGTTCGTGTACTTTCGAGATAAGCTTGGTATGGTGGAGAATCCAGCCTTGACTGAGAAAGAGTCTCAGTATCAGTGAGCATGTTTAATGAGTTCTTCTCTATGAGAGAAGTTCGAGGTGAAAGCCCTTGTTAATGCATTTTCCTCTGAGACGAAGGAATTTGAGGTGCAAGCCCTTGTTAATGCATTTTCCTCTGAGACAGAGGAATTTGAGGTGCAAGCCCTTGTTAATGCATTTTCCTCGAGATGGAGGAATTTGAGGTGAAAGCCCTTGTTTCCACCCTCTGATCCTGAGCCATGGTGGATGTCATGTGTGAGACTCCATGACACATCTTGTACTTGTGTATGTCACGTTGAGGTGACAACATCATGTAGGTGATTAACACTTGTACACACCATAGTATGGTTGTAGCCATTATGGTTGATATCGTGTTGAGACGATATCTAATATCATGTTGAGGTGATATTCTTCTTTTCACATCTAGTTGTAGCCAATGTGATGGGTATCATGTTGAGGTGATTTTCCTTGAGCAGCTGGAATTTCTCTCCCTAGTTGAGAGGGAGTGTTAATGTTATGGCAGCTTTGGGTTCATCCTTCCAGCCACGAGTGAAGACATAAATCAATATAGCCTATCGGCTATTTATTTATATGTGTCATTTAATGAGAATGGGTGCTTCTCTTGGCAACAATATAATTTTTTTCTTGGGCCGACTTTCCTTATAATTTGCATTTATTATTTTTAATTATATTCCTTGTATTATGGTTGACCTTGTACATGAAGAGGTGCGACCTCTATCACATTTGTATATATACAAGGTCACCTTCATCTATTCAATCATCATTCAAGTTCGATTCATTCTATCATTTCAGGTGAGAATTTCTTCAAGTACAGATTGTGAATTTGTTCAAGGGCAGAGCGAACTTCTTCAAGTACAAATTGCGAGTTTACTCAAAGGCAAAGTTAGATACTTGCAGATTATTATTTGCCATTGCATCTTGTGTTAGGTGCTGAAGATTGGCCTTATAATTGGCCTCATTGTAAAGAGAATTGTTGCCACTATTTATATATATAAGAAAGATCTTTGTGTCTGGATTTTTCTCCCTCAAGAGGAGGGTTTTCCCAGGGTATATGCTATGTTATTGTGTCTGATTTGAATTAATTTTCTGTGCATTAAATCTGATCATTAAATTTTACAATAAATGAGTCTAGGGATGATTTTTTTGAAATTTTTTAGAATATTTAAGATGATTTTTATGCCTTTCATATTTTTTGATGTAAAACTATGATTCATATGTATAATTTCAATGTTTTAAATGATTTGAAATGCAAAAATGAAAGCTATATGATTTTTTCACTAATGTAATTTTGAAAACCCTAGGATGCAAAACAATGCAAAACCTAATGCAGTGTTGATGAAAACTAGCGCTAGTATGTAAATTGAACACTTGAAATGAAAAGTTTAAATGTTCTAAAGTCAAATTCAGCAAAATGTAAACAAAGATTTTGGCTTCTAAGGGTCTTTCTAGCACTTCTAGGGTTTTTCACCTAAAAGGGGAAAGATGGGCCAAAATGCAATGTAAACACTCAATATTAATGTAATGTGGATGAAATATTCCTAGATGAGATAAACTAAATGCAAAGAACTAATAAAATATATTGATTTAATATGCAAAACTAAGAAATTCAAAGTGTTTGAAAACATAGTGTTGTATGCAAAAGGACTAGAAACATGAACAAACAAGAACAAAACTTAATGAAATTGAATGAGGTGCACCTGGAGCCTTAAAGCTAATGTTGAGAGGTTCTAGAATGTTGTAGAGATCAGTGTTGAAGCCTAGTGGGACTCATTCACCATACATGGTGAATTAGTCATGTTTCTGATGAAAATTGTTGAAACAGGTTTTGGGATGTCGAGAACAAAAATCTTCAGAAAACACCTTTTCAGGCCTGACAGCAGGACTCATTCACTACAGATGGAAAATTAGTCCACCTACAAATTTCTAAAAGTAAAAGGTCAACTTTGTAGGTCCCAATTTGCAATTTTATGCCTGACAACTTGCTAGATCTAAATCTGGAAAATCTAATGGGAAAGTGTTCTCTAAGCTTCAAATAGAGTTATGTTGACTTTGATGACTTTATAACACCTTTTTAACACCTTTCTCTTTGAAAAATCTTCCTACCAGACCTACAAACACACATGCAAAGAGGGGGAAAAGGGTTAAGGGTTAGAGTATAGGGGTTTCCTCAGTCAAACCCTTGATAATGAAATGGAATAAAGAGAGAATGATGAACAAATAACATGCAATGTCATAAACTCACCAAACCCTTGATGTTGAAATCTAAGATATGCTACTCCAAGATGCTTGAATGCTTGATTGAATGATGAATATGCTAGAATGCTTGAATACTATGATGCATGAATGAATTATGTTGATGATGATGATTGAATGGAATGGGGGTTGAAATGAATAGAAAATCATATATTTATACACAATTATGCCCTAATTTCCCAAAAATACATCACAGGTAGACCTTAGGTCTTAAGGAATAAAACCCCACCAGTAATTTGAATTTATTTTGATTTTTGTGACAAGAGGGTCTCATTCGACCCTAATGGTGAATGGGTCCCACTCAAGGAATGTGAATGGGTGTCAGAAATTAAGTTGTCTTAAATGATGGCTTTTGGGTTTATATTCAAATATACACTTAATTAAGGCCTATAAATGCATAAAGGGGACAAATAAAGCATAAGAAAGGTGTATTTGTTAATGACAAGTCTAGAAAAGTGTGAAATTTTGTTACAAGACTTTACAACACTTTAAAATAAGACTTGGTAAGTGATAAAAAGAGGGTATGTGGGTGAATTATAATAAGAAGAGTCTATAAAAGTGTGAAAATATTTTACAACACTTCACAACACCTTTAAACAAGACATTGAATAAATTCATAATGATTCATAAAGATTCAAGACCTAATGTGAATGTGTGGGTCACATTGCTACATTAAATCAAGGAAAAATCAAGTCAATTAAGCACAAGGAGGGACAAAACAAGAAAAAGTAGAAGGGTTACATTTTCTGTGTCCACAACTATATCCAGATATAATATATTGTGAGCTAACCCTAACGTCATTTTTCCCTTTTTGGGTTTTCCACATAAAAATATTGGTGTTCATGTGTTATGTGATCTTGTGGATGTTTTCATGCTTTCCTTCACTATTGGAGTTGGATGTATCTTAATAATTGCATGGATTTTGCTTAAATAGTTTAAATGAATACTAATTCACCCCCCCCCCTCTCAGTATTTCGGGTGTTCAACAATTGGTATCAGACCTTGGTTCCCTAGAAGGATCTTGACCACTTTGATAAGATCTTGAAGGTTGAACACATGGCTAATAGAAAGTACCTTGTTCCTCCAAAGGATATTCCTAACATTGAATACACGGAAGATGACTACATGACTAAAAAAGAAGAACTCAGAGTATTTCTTGAAGATCTTAGCAAAGTTGAAAATGACAATAGAGTTATGAAGGAAAACCTAAAAGAGGAAAATGTGTGCATCAAGAAACTAAGAGAGCATATCAAGAAATTTGAAGAATGGCATAAAGAAGTCAATGAACAATTGAGGCAAGAAAATTAAGATATCACTAAATTAAAATTAAAAGTAGAAGAAAATAAAATAATTGAGGAATGTCTTAATACAATGATAAAGAAAAAATCTAATGAGTGCACTAGACTTGAACATGAAGTGGAAAATCTAAGATTAGATCTGAAGAAGGCAAGAATTCATGAAGATAAGTTCAAGACAAGTTCTACAATGCTTGATGAGATAATTGTAGGATAGAAAGTATCTAAAGACAAAAGTGGTATGGGACTTGAGAGAGGTGAAAGTTCAAAAGTAGATGCAAAGAAGATCAATGAACCAAACAAGATTGGAGATAAGAAGAACAATGGAAATTTTTAGAATCAAGGAAATAATGCAAGAAGACCTCCTATCAGACAACCAAATGCTCAAATGTACTCATTCTTCAATGGTATCTATTATTTCTGCAATAATAAAGTAATAGAATGTAGAAGTAAAAAAATCATAGTGTTCCATCCTTTACTGGTCAATCCTTTACATGCAAGAAGTTTGGACATAGAACAAGTGAATGCAGAGCACAAATGATGAATGTATAGAACTATGGTAGAATGTTTCAATATTTTAATGGATATTGCTATACATGCTATGGATTCAGACACAAGGCTAACCAATGCAGATCCAGAATGAATGAAAAGAACAACTCTTAGAAGGATGTTGTATGTCACAATTACAATAAACTTAGACATACTGCTAGATGGTACAGAAGCCAAAACATAAGGAAGAACAATCTAATAAAAAGAAATGATCTAGTCACAAAGATTGATCTAAAAGAAGTAAAGAAGGAAATGGAGAAGATCTTGAGAAAGAAAAAAGAGCCTAAGAATAAGGAAGAATCAAAAACTACAAACGGATCTATAGGTCACCCTCTGATGTAGATAATCCCTCAGGAAACTAAACCTAGGCATTAGCTTAGGGGGATCTTTTAATGAAAATCCTATGTCCCTCATTAGAATAGAAGTTCTTGAGAAATAGCATGAAGATATTTCATGGAAAATGAAGTTCTTAATCTGAACAAGAAAATTGCAGAATAAATTATGCTAATGCAGAGAATTGTGGAGCTTAATAAGATGATTGTGCACACAGTTTTAAGGTTATCAACTTTTTGTTCTAAAGCATTTATTACATAGTTAGGTGAAATTGGAGATTTAAATGCAAATGTGCTAAGGAAGATTCATTTAATTAAAATCATTTGAAGGAGAAGAGAAGAGAAAAAGAGGAAATTGAAGAGTTCAACATGTCTCCTGATGGTTGAACATCAAAACCCTAGTTCGCCAAGCTATTTGAAAGGTATTTTACAATTCTTATGTATTCCAACCTTCCAAAACTTTTCCTTGAAAGATGTTTAAATGCAATGGAAACACCAAAGGTTGTAGATGTCTCACAAAGACCACAACCTGAACTCAAAAGACATCTTACTAAAGTTTTGCTAGATGATCCCTCGGGTGCATTCTCTTGCACTTGCTATGGGGTCCTACCTACTGAAGACATTAAGGCATACATTCATGGGAAAATAGAAGAAGTTTCTTTCAAAAGATTATTTATTCTATGGACAAAAGTGTTAGAAGGAAATGATGATACTTTAAAATCATAATATAAAACCCTAAGTGAGAAGAGGCTAGATGTATGGCAAAATTTCTCAAAGTTTGAAGAGAAAGAGAGGTATACCAGAATAGTGCTAAGAAGAATTCATGATGAATCCATATGGATTGATGGCCCCTGCATGATAACTAAGAAATTAATTAAAGAAATAACTGGTTTGTGCTCCTCTAGACTAGTTCTAGTATAGAAATCTATCAAATTCAAAGATGCAATGGAAAAGACGGGTGCTATCATTGATCAAAATTAACTCACTTTGGACTCTATTAGAAACCTGACAATCCATGATGTAACAATGTTCATAGGTCACAAGATTTATTGCCCAAATAGAGACAATTCAGTCTCTATCATCAATGTTCATGTGGCACAAGATATGTTTGAAAATATTGTTGATTATGACCTCTATGAATTGCTCTAGAAACAATTGTTGGAAAACTTGAAGGATATTAAGAGGAAGAAGAAGCATACATTCGGGTATGGGACATTGTAATTTTTCTACTTTTCTACTTCTTGAGGGAAGTTCTAGTGGTTGGGAAAGTAAATTGGACAAATGTAGAGCCTATTGTGCATAAAATAGCAAACCATATGAAAAAGCTTGGAGGTTCAAATGCTCAAAATGATTCCCTTGTAGAATTCTTTGGAATGTTTCAAAGGAGAATCAATGAAAGGATGAGAATTCCTAAGTTTGTGGTGGAAAGGTACTTAAAGGAAATTAACTTTCATGTTTCCACTAAATTTTTCTTTATGGAAGTAATTGAACCCCAGACTATTCGGATATCAGAATTGGACTATGAAGTGTCATAGATAGAAGTTGTTATTTATGCAAAATTACTTCTAAGCAGCCCCAAAGACCCTAGTAAATCAAGGATAGAGGATAGGGATAAAGCTAAGATGAGTGTAAAAGCCTCTTGCAACTCTAGGAAGTTAGGTAAGAAGAGAAAGAGTACATATATCCCTCTAATTGCAGGGAAAGTCAGACAAGAAGTTACAAGGAAAAAAGATACTAATGTCAATATTTTTGAAGAATAAATAATTCACATAGATGATGTTCAACACAAGCATGATATTAGTTTTAGAACCACCAATGCATAAGATATGGATGAAGCTTTAAAGTCTCTACATGAGATAACTCTTGGTACAATTATTGATGCATCATTATCTGCTATGGAAAATTTCAAACTCTTGGTTGATTCTTTCAAGGAATATGACTCTAGGTTAAAAATACAAACTAAAATTGAATTAGATGTGAGGCCTACAAAAAATAAATTATTGGATATCACAAGAAAATATGCAAGTGCACATCATAAAGTTACAAACTGTTTGAAGGATGTTCAAACTTGTGGGGAAGAAGCACAGGACTTACTTTCATATTGCTTGAAATGGTCGAATATCACATGAAGCATAAAGGATACTATGAGTGCAATTGAAACACAAATAAGATATGTAGCATATACTTATGATCTAGTGAAAGACAGAAATAATAAGACATGGTCTACCTTAATGCAGCTACATGAAAACTTCTTCACCTTGTAGATAAGAGAGAAGAGATCATCAGACATGTGAAACTAAGGGACTTAGTGAAGATAAAATATATGCCTGTCTCAATTTCCTTACTAGTACTAATAAACTCTCAAATATAAATCTCAACCATAGTACTTTGGAAGAAGGAAAATATTTACTCTAGTGGAGCTTGAATTTCAATACAAGATGCAAGTAGAAGAAAAGAGGAGCTTTTGGAAGAAGGTAAATCTACTTGGAAAGATGTCTTGTAGCAACTAAAAGGGTCAACATCCTTAGATTGACAATTTTCTCTCCTATGCATTTTTCTATGTTTTTCAAAATTCATTTTTGCATAAAGGTAGAGAAGTTCCTTTTTGGTTAACTCCCTAAGGGGGAGTTAGCACATTTTTCACACATATATCTAAGGGGAAGTATACTAAGTTTTTCTTGCACATCCTTTTCCATCGATGTCAAAGGGGGAGAGATTGGGATATTGGGAAAAACTTATAGAGAAATATTTTTGGAAAATATTCGGGAGGAGATATATGTAAGGGGGAGAAAGAGAAAAGTTTTTGAATGCATGTTTCCATCAATAACAAAGAGGGAGATTGTTAGAATTTGGAAGACTATCATTGATGATGCAGTTTGGAAACATGAGCATGAAGTATATATATTGCATGATCCAGTGTTGTCATTAATTTCAACATTGTTATGACCATCCTAGCATTTCTTGGAAGCATTCTTGATGACATAGGCATAGATAAAGTTGTTCTAGAAATTATGGCTTAGAAAAAAATTGGCTAAGTATTTGCTTTGGTATTTTTATGGTTCAGTGTGTCATTTTTTGGGTCTGCACTCCACCACGCATGGAGATATCACTCTATAATTCTAGATATAGTTTTTAGATAATTAGGTGCATTTATATTTGAGATTTTGTGACATTATGTGAAGTTTCTTGAAAGATATGAACAACAATGCTCAATCTTGTATATTACAGTTACTTTTTGTACATTGTATCAATGTGGGAGACTCTGCATTACCTCATGGATAATTATTTTTTTTGTGATGATGAAGACAAGATAATAGATGCTTGAATGGGAATAAAAGGAGAGATCAATTTTTGAAGCATACATTTGGTGAATTGTATGAGTATTTGAATTTTTTGTGTTTAGGTCTCATTTTTGGGCCGACCTAACATGTTTGATGTTTTGGAAAGAATAAGCAAGAGAATTTGTCTTATGCCTAGGACATATATTAGGTTCATGCCAACCTATCTTGATGTATTTTTGAATTGTAAATTAAGGCATGAGATGTGGATAAAATCATTTTTGAGGATAGCATGTTTAATCTTATGTGCTACTTCTAATTAGGCTGACCTAATTGAAGGTTCACTTAATGTTAATATATTTAGTGAATTTTTTTTTTATGAAGAGATAAGTCTTTATGAGAGATATTCAAGTTATGTGTGACATATGACATGTATGGTGTTCCACCTACATGTGTCTGATGCAGAATTGAGTGGCTTGTGAACAAAGAAAAGTATTGATTCAGATCGGAGTGAGGATAATTTTGTGCTTCATTGGAACTATAATCTAGCATATGATAGATGTTATTGTATCAGTTCAAATAGGTTGTATAGCCAACCCTTCTTTGTTCCCTTTCTTTCCCCATGGGTTGTTATCCTTTTTGGACAGTGTGTCCTATCATAGAAATGGTCCTTTTGTAATATACTATATTCAGATATAATATATTGTGAGCTAACCCTCACTATGGTTTTTCCCTTTTTGGATTTTCCACTTAAAAATACTAGTGTTCATGTGTTATGTGATCTTGTGAATTTTTTCATGCTTTCCTTCACTATTACAGTTGGACATGTATGCTAATAATTGGATGGATTTTGCTTAACTAGTTTAAAGGAATATGTATTCAACCCCCTCTCAGTATTCTAGTTGTTCAACACTATTCCCACCACACCTCTTATAAATTAATCTATAATATCGAGAAACAAAGGAAATAATTATTTACATATATATGTTGTAATAGGAAAATCTTGGAAACCTAGAGAACAACTTTAATTGTGGATAAATTATCAAATGCTGAAACCCTAAAATATTATGCACTATGTCCAACCAAAATCCCAAAAAAACCAACCACTTTAATGAATGAAGAACTTGCATATATAAATTATCCACCTTGCAAATCAAGTTATAAAGGAGAAGACATGCAAATTTGATTCTAAAAAAATAACCTATACCCTAGCCACCATTTTCATAAAATTTTAGGACCAAAATTTCCTTTTTAGGATGTATAATCATCTCAAACAATGAAAAAATCATTCATTGGACATCACTTCAATGTAACTCTAAATATTAATGGAATGTAAAATATTATACAATGATGAGGAAATGACTTGAAAATTCTAATAAAAGAGTGTGTTGTAGATGACATGTTTTCTATTACAAAAGCAGGGGAAAGGGCCTTTGAACTCACAAAAAGAAGAATCAATAGGCCAAACAACCAGAAAAAATACCACCACAAAACAACATAACCAAAACTACGGACCAACCCCCACATTTACACATCAACCCTACCTAGCAAGAAATATCACAAGGCAAAAAAACCAAGAAACCACCAAAACTAGGAGGGGAAAAGACCAAAAGAGCATAGAATTGTAACCAAATTAAATGAGAGAGAATGTAGACCTAAAAATTACTAAGGCATAAAGGCCATAAACTAAAGAAAAAGAAAAAATAAACTACTATTTAGGACTACAGATCAAGTCCCATTCCTTTATCAACTACTCTAGCTCGTCGCTACACTGCTCCATCTCCTTGATAGTTTTATATTCCTACTACATCTCCATTACCTGAGAGGAGTTCATCTTCCTATACGATTTCATAACTTTGGAAAAACCATTCACAGTACCAAATATATCTTTCATAATTATTAGGGTGATAGACATTAGTTTGTTAAATTCCTTATCCATTCTATTCACTATATCCTGAAGCTCATGGAATTGATTGAGATTAACTCCAAGGGCCCATCTTTTGGTTGAATTTCCTCTTCGTTGTCCTTTGATGCCTAATTGCCCACATCCTCCATGGATTTCATTATCTCATCCTCAATTTATTTTGTAATATATTTTTCCCCTTCATCCTCGTTGTCCTTTTGAATCCTAAACCACCTCTTGATCAACTCCCTCCTCATCATCATCTTCTTCATTGCTAATGGAGTCCTCCAAAATTTCCTCACATAGAACTACAAAAATTTCCTTCTTGTTGATATTTAGGGGATCCAGAGCCACTTCTTCAAGTTCATCTTCAGGTTCTTCATAGGTTAGTTTCTTTCCTTTGGCAGACTGACCCACCAACCTAGTCGACTTCCTTCCTCCTTTCCCACTACTTGAGTCCTCTAGTTTTCCATGTTCTTCCTCATCCTTTACTTCAATGGTGAATTTTTTAGCCATTTTAAGTTAAGAATTATCATTTCATTTCCTTGTAATGTCTAAGGGATTACTAGGAGGGTTTTTTATACTCTCCTTACCTTTCACAATTAAGACATGGTCCCCTTTAATTAGGAGGCCTTTGATTGAGGATTATTTCAACATAGAGGGAATGCCTAGGGGTTTATTGAGGGGAGGCTTAGTTGAGGAGGTTCCTCACCAAGGGTATTACCAATATGAGGAAGATGGTGGGGGTCTAGCTAATTAATTTGGGTAACATTAACATGGGGGTCAAATTCCAAAGAGGGGCTAGGAAGGGACATGATAGTAGAGACATAATTATAAAGACATTGAATAAGGCCCTAGTGAAGGAGTGGTGAAGCCCCTTTGTCCTTACATTTCTTGATAGAAGACAATAGAAAAATGAAATATTTATCTTCTCATTCCTCCTAATATGATAGAGAAAAGAGAAGTGATAATTGTGGATTGTGGTGTACCTGCCTTCTAGAGTGAAGTATTTTATTATGTGCATGTTGACCACCTCGTAAGGAGTCGGTAGTTGTTCCCTATCATAACCATTATGACACCACTCTAGCTTCTCCTCCCCTTTGAAGAAATTATCAATGAATCTTTGATAGTTTCCATTACTAATTTTAGCCACCTTCATACCACTATACTACAAGCCAGTCACCTCCACAGTTAGTATTGGAGACACCTCAAACCTTATGCTACCGATTTACACTTTGTCTTCATGCTAAGAATTATAGAATTTAGCAGTGATATCATTGTTATAACCCCTCATAGCCATGAAAAAATGGGCCATTCCAATAGTTTCAAAGAGCCTCCAGAGCTCCTTAGTCTAGTGTAAAGGCAAGCAAGAAAGTGGTTCAGATCGCTTCCTTGGACCCCCCATGACTTTACTATTATAGTGATAAGAGATTAACTTTTTACCAATAACCACTATAGCAACAATGGGGAAAAATTTAATATTTCACATAATATATAGGCCCCACAAATATTTAGTGAAATTTTAGAGGCACCTACATCCACTAACAAATCTCTGCTAAAGTCTCTAGCTTTCTAGAAAGATCTATTAAGATCTTTTATTAAGGTATTTTCATAGTTTAGAGCTTGATAAAAATTTTCTCTAGATGTCCATGATCTTAAGTTGATACCCATAATCCATGTGACTAAAGATGCTACAAATAATAATAATGGATATTAATATCCAATTGCAACACAAACATCTTTTGAAATGATAGCTGACAATTGGAGGCATAGGAAATGTGTGAGAATCCTTTATAAGAGAGCTCTATAGCCCTAATGTCATAATTAAAATATAAGTCCCAAATCTTTTGTGCCAGGAGAAATAGGATCAATAGTATTGTCAAATGGACCCCCCTCATAATACTTGAACTGAATTAAATAATTGTCTTTGAGGGAGATAATTTTATTAATGGGAGTCCTATTAAAACTTACCTTTTCATTATTCTAAATCTTTTCCAAGATCACAGGACCATTAAGAGCCTTCTAAATGGGGGGAAACTTTCCTTTATAGAAACCTTTATTAATCATTTGATACTTAATTCTTTGCAAACCATATAGAAGCATATGGTTAAAAAAAAAATGCAAGATGACATCAAGAGATCCACTTTGTTCACCACCTTTTTGTCACTTTTGTTACACATCATTATCAAATGAGTTGGACCATTTTTATTCAAATTCAAAAAGGGGTGGGAGAAGAAAAGACTTAGCCCAACCCCCAGACTCGGGAATAACCCCACAACCAATGAGTAATAGTTAGAGTAGACCCCTCTCGATCGGTCCTTAGAAATCCATTTTTTAATCTAAAGAAAAATATTTTCAAACTTCTAGAATTTCCAATGAGGATTAGTGTGCCCCACATTAGAGATCACATCCAAAACAACATTTCCTTCTCTGAAGATATGAATCAAGGAGAACCTTTCCATACAATTAAACACACATTTTACATCTTGGATCAAATTCTTGATCTTTTAGTGGGGCTCAACCTGTCCTTTGAGGAAATCAATAATCAATTTTGAGTTTCCCTCTATTATGGCTTTATCAAAACCAAGTTCTCTTAGCCTCTTTATGCCCCTCCAAATAGAAATAGCCTCCACTTCTACATGGGTACCATGTCCAAGGCACTTAGCACAGGCTTCAATACATCTCCCTTTATGATCTTTGATTAGACCTCCAATAGTAGCAATCCCCAATTTTCCTTTAGAGCAACCGTCAAAGTTTAATTTAACCCAATCAATGGGTGGAGGCCTCAAAAAATCCATTTTCCTACTTAGGATGTTAGCCCAGTTGATATTCATCAAATCACGGTTTAGACCCCAAAGATGCTTGACTCTGATGTCTTTATAGTTGGCATAATTTTTGAGAAACCAAAGACTTTAGAGTTCAAGTTCTCCATGATTTGTTGCTTTATGTAACAAAAAACCTCTCTACTGCTCCTTTGCTTTTCCTTGAAAATTATATTGTTTCTCTCTTTCCACAAGTGACAGCAAAATAAGGGGGGAACCTGTACCCATAACTCCTTAATGATAGGATGAAAGAAAGGACTTGAGCTCCATTGGATCACAAGGTCTTTCAAATCCCTAGGAAACACCCAATCAGACAAAATATTTTGAAGGGTCAAAGACCAGACTTCCTAAGCAAAAGGAAAATGGATAAGAAGATGACAAATTGATTCCTCATTAGATAGATAAAGGTAACACATGTTAATAAATTGAAATCCTTTCCTATTGAGGACATCGATAGTGAGTATTTTCCCATGCATTGCAGCCTACCAAAAATCAATTGACTTTTGGGATGAATTTGACATTCCAAATCAAATTATAGTTAATTTTTTTATCATTAGAAGAAGCTTCGTCCAATATTTTGTAAGCAGATTTAATAGAAAAATATCCAAAGGGGTTATTACTCTAGATCCAATCATCAACACCACCTTTAATGGCCAAATAGTAGTCTCCAAAAAGTGAGTTAAGAGTAGAGAACAACTCATAACTCAGCAACACATTGCTACCTCTTCTTAATCTCAAATCGAGGACATCCTATTCAAAGTTTCTCCACCTAGGACTCTCCTCAAACCAATTAACATAACCATAGAGAGAGATACCATGTCATATAAATTCTTGCTTTAGAGTACATAATTGGGCCACTAAAGATAGATCAAAACCATTCCCCCACACCTTATCCCAAAAATTTATAGATCTTCCATTCCCCACTTTCCTTCTTATTCCTTGCTGCAAAATGTTCCTAGCTTTAAGGATATTATTCCAAAAAGCAGACCCATTGGGCAGACCTTGGGAGGACAACAAACTACCAAGGGGTTCTTTCCCCATATATTTGGCACTAAGGATACTAGATCAGTCCTTTTATCCTTGAATCATTAGGCAGACCTTGGGAGGAAAACAAGCTACCAGGGAGTTCTTTCCCCATATATTTTGGTTAACAAGGCATTATTGAACACCTTTAATCTTCTAATCTCAACCCCCCTACCTATTTTGGGGAAAAAAAATTCTCCTAGCTGATAAGAGCTATCTTGGATCTCTCCTCCATCCTGGTCTAGAGGAAGGTCTTTTGGATTTTTTCAATCTTCTTCATGATGAAAGATGGCATCTTGGATAATTAGTAAACCGAAACATTTTGAAGAGAATATTTCAAAATATGGAGCTTACCTACTTGACTAAGTGATTTTCCTTTCCATCCAGTGAGATTCCTTTGGATTCTCTCAATGATGCCATTCCAAAAGGAGTTAGGATGTTTCCTATTGCATAAGAGGGAGACCTAGATAAACATCAAGAAAACCTACTTCATGGAATCTAAGGATTCTTAGAATCCTATCTTTCATTTGATGAGTGGTATTAAAAAAATATAGTTTGCTCTTGTTATAATTTATGAACTAGCCAAAAGAATCAACATGCTTATTAAGAACAACCTTCCAATTTTCTACTTCTACAATAGAGGAAGCCCCAAATAGAATGGTGTCATCAATGAATTGTTGGTGGAAAGTAGGAGCCAAGGAGGAAGCAACATGAATTTCATGCAAGCAACCACAATAAATATTCTTTTGGAGATTCCATCCCAAAACTTCAACAACAATTATAAAAAGTTAAGGAGATAAGGGCTCACCTTGCCTTAACCCCTTGCCATAGGTGAACTGACTGATATGGGCACCATTAAGAAGAACAAAATAACTAGTGGTAGAAACACACTCCTTGATTAATCTCAAAAATTTCCCACTAATTCCAAATTTTTCCAACACATAAATTAAATAATCCCAAGAAACCCTATAATAAGCTTTTGAAATGTCCAACTTAAGCACCATACCCAAATTCTTAGAATGTTCCATAGAATGAATAACTTCATGGGAAACAATAGTTGCATCAAGAATTTTTCTTCCAGCCACAAAGCCTTTTTGATTTCAAAAAATCAATTTATCCAGCAAGGGCTTTAGCCTATTAACCTTGATTTTAGAAAAGATTTTATACACCATATTACATAGACTGATAGGGTGGTATTCTGACATAGAAGTACATCCTCCTTGGGAACAATAACAATGTAAGTAGAATTCAATTGGAAAAGGAGTCTATTAGCTCTAAAGAAGTCTTTGATAGCAAGAAGGTCATAGGAGATTATATCCTAGAAATCCTAAAAAAAAGTTAGGGGAAAGCCATTTGAGCTAGGGGTTTTGAAGAAACCAAAAGAGAATATAGTTGATTTAACCTCTTGCATAGAAAACTTGCTCTCTAGAGACTTAAGATCCTCTTGAAGAATCATCCTTGGGATAACCTCGAGAAGTGAAAACAGATCACCATGAGGGGGGTGCTGATGTATTCCATCATTTTTGATGAAGGAGATAGCCTTAGTTTCCAAATCTTCATCTTTGGTGAGGAGATCTTCATTATCTCTTACTAGAGATCAGATTGTGTTTCTTCTTCTATGCTTAAGAGTCAATTGATGGAAGAATTTTTTATTTCTATCACATTCATTCAACCACTACACTCTGGATTTTTGTTTCCAAAATATCTCCTCTTTCCTAGTAACAATAAACCATTCATTCCTTAATTCCCTTTCTCAGTTGATGTTTCATCATCAATTGCACCAACCTCCATCATAGCTTGAATAGACTTGAGCTCAAGGGGGGATTTTTTCTTTTTCTAAAACATATTCCCAAACATAACACTATTCCAACCTTGGGCATTATAACTTATTCTTTTTATTTTTGCACCACTCAAAATATTGGAGTTCCTTAACATGGAAGATTCCACCAAAGCTTGATAATATATTTGAAGTTTGAGTGGAGATTCCACATGATCTCATATCTAAAGGGGAAGGGTCCAGACTTTTTTTCCTTCGCAATTTAGAACCAGAGCACTATGGTCAAAAGGAGATCTAGGAAAAGAAGATAACTAAAGTTTGGCCAAAATATCCCAATCTTTGGAGATCAAGACTCAGTCTAAGTTAACCTGAATATAATCTTATCCATTACACCCATTCGACCAAGTGAATTTGGAGCCTAAAAGCTTTGCATCAAGAAGACCTTGATTGGACATGAAATTGTAAAATTCAAGCATACTATTAGAGAAATCATCAATCCCTCTAAGCTTCTATGAAGGGTAGAGGGGGGTATTAAAGTCCCTATCAAGCATCCACTTCACATTATAGTTTTTAGGAAGGATCATCAATAAGGAGACCCACAACACATTTCTAGTAACTCTAGTATTAGGGCCATAAACATTGACAAGGTGTCACTTCAAACCAATTCTAATATCTTCAAAGACAAGTTCTAAGGAGTTGCGGTTACTAAAAATTTCCTTATTGGACAACTTTTCTAAATTCCAAAGCATGGAAATTCCTCCTGAAGCACCATCAACATCACAAACACAATAATGAGCTTTAGATTTAACCATTTTATCAAAAATATCCTTCTTCATTTTAGTCTCTTGTATTAATAGAATATCAATTTTTAGATAAATGATAGAACACTTGAGAATATGTTACTTAAGAGGACTATTAAGTCCCCTAATGTTCCATGATAAAATATTCATAACAAAAATTAAGAGGGACCAGAAAAAAATTTACCTAGCCCTAGGGGAGGGGACTCCCCAATCATTTCTTTGGTTTAATCTCATTGGAGAGCCCCTCTAGGGTCATCTGCTTCCCTGAGGCAATATATTTGGCTTCTTCTCTCAATATGACCTCCTTATTGTTCACTCTACCTACTTTTGAATCATTTACTACATTCATCTTCTCTTTCTTGGATTTACCACTAACCTGAGTCCAAGAGTATTCATTAACCTCATTTACAAGAGGGGGAGAAGGAGAGAGCTCAGTAAAGCCCAAAATAGCTAATGATTCTTGTATTTTCAAATGCAATGAATCATGGGGGGCCGATTTCTCCTTATTCAAGGAAACGCATAGGTCCAAGCCTTTTTCCAATTCCATGGTATCAAGAGGAGAATGGGGAACCCCTACCTCAACAAGAACAACCCTAGAACCAACTTGACACAAAGGAGTGGGGAGGGAAGCACCATCCTTTGAGATAGAAGCATCTTCCTTTATTTCAACACTTTTCACCAAAAACTTATCTAAAGTGTCTTTCCCACCCCCAGTCAATAATGGATAATTAACAGGTGGAGTAGGGACTGTGACCTCCTTATCTTTTTAGAGAGGCTAGATTTATTTCAATTATTACTAAGATAACAAAACTTTTGACAAAGCTAATAGAACAACCTAGTGTTCTCATACTCAAAAACTTGATTCCAAGGTTTTAACTTGGACTTCAAGGTGATAGAAGTGGGAAGGACATTGTTAACATCAACGTTAACACAAATCCTAGTGAAGACAAGCCTAGACCTTTGAGAAGTAACTTTGTCCATAGCAAGAAGACTTCCAAAGGTATTAACAATCCCTTGAAACACCTTACAGTTCTAGAACTCAAGAGGTAACCCAAAAGCCTAACCCAAGTAGAAGCAACGAAATCCAAGTCCACTGAGGGGTCTAATCCCAACTTCTATTTGCATAGCGCTAAACAATTCTTGAAGTTTTTTTCAAATGCCCAAGGGCCTCCCGTAAGCATTGAGATTAAATATTCCTAATTGTTAAAGCTAAAAAGGAAAAGGTTGTTTGATATATCACTCACAAAAACTTCTCCTTTGAGAGTCCAAATAGATTCCAACCAATTATGTACCTAGTCTATATTGGGTCTGAAGGATAAGAACCTCCCAACCAATGACATTTGAAGGCTCGAAATAGATTCATCCATAATTTTTCTAGAATAAACACTTCCAAGCCTTCCACCACACAGCACTCCTTTAACTCAAAGGAGGAGAACATGACCCTTTTAGAAGTAGACATATTTCCCACCATTTCCACCTGCAAAATTTGATTCCTTCTCAGAAAAGGGGAGCCTTCTTCATGATGAATACCAACAATACCATCATCTTGAGACCCGACATCTACCACACAATCTTTTAACCCCAAGGAACCAATAGTCGGATTCGAGACACCTACATTTCCACCTATCAAAGAGGACAAAGTATTGGAAGGGGACACCAACTAGGCCCCCCCACCCAACTTTGCCATGGCTAAAGCAATAGAACAAAAATTTGAATTTTGAAGATATGTGCACACAACAGCAGCAATAAGAACTTGTAGATCATGTAGATGGCATGTTAATTATCATGTTCAATAATAATAAATATGGAATGGGCTAAATGTTAATATTTTCCTTTGGATCCATGCAAACTCATATAGAATTGTGCTTGGGAACAATTAAAATAAATATAGTAGTTATAGGGACAAATTAAGTCATTAATGGAGATTTGGGTCACCTAGGAGGGTTGGTGGGATCTATAACAAAAAATATTGAAAGTTTCACATATTTATTAGTTGGGGGAAGTCATACCACATGCAAATATTAGCTTTTTGATGAGTCAAGATTGACTAACAAGTTGTGATAGAAGGGATGAGGAAAGGGGGAATGGTGATAGGGGAACTTTGAAAAAGGAAAGACCATTGTGAATTTTGGATCATATTTTAGGATGTAGATTAAGTTGGTATCAGGTTAAGGGGAGGCAAAAATTCTAAATCTAATGAGTCTTATAGAGAAAATAGACCAAATTTTAAACTTTTAGAGATAACTAGAAAGAGGTACTTGAATGAAAAAATGTCAAAATTCTTTCTTTGAAACAAGATATATTTTTTGAATTCAAAGTATTAAGAATTGGGGAAAAAATGTAAAAAAGCATGTACTAAGAGACATATTGATGAGGAATTTTGAAAGTATGATTCTGATACAACAGACTTAGCATTTTATAGGTTTCCAAGGATTAGGGATCAAGAAGAATACTAGTGGAAGGGTATCAAGGTATGGGAGAGTCTAATACTCTAAAACTTGCAAATAGAATTAAAGGGGAAAGAGTGGACTTTCATAAAAGGAACACCAAAGAAAAGTCTAGCAAGGAAACTAGGATGTGAAACTCTAAAATATCAGAAAATAACACAAAAAAATTTACAAGGTTATAAGTGGGTTGTCAAGGTCAGTGGGGAGTGTATGTAAGTATAGATAATCATTAAAGTTTAACGAGATAATAAACACACAAAATATTAAGGTAAGCCAAAAAATAGCTCAAACTTAAAGTTTTCATGAATTTTTATAGCCTTTAACACTACAAGGTCCTATTTAGGATGTCTTAGATCAATTATCAACAGTGGGTCAAATATGACTAAGAGAAAAATATCATAATATGTGTCTCTTGTAGGAATGGTGAGAATTTAGATATCTATAAGGTGAAATAAAATGAGAAACAATAGGGAACATGATCGAATTTCACATCACCATAACAAACAAGGGTCATTCCACAAACACAATAGTATATACAAGACAAAAAAGATAGAAAAAATGGAAGAACTATATTTAGTTAGATATAACTTACAACCAAAGACATCGAGACATGAAAAAAATAAAGATATGACTAAAAGTGAATACTCATAACACCATTTAAAGGGTCAAGTTGTGCATGAATACCCATGGAATATGACCATAAAAATATGCAGCATTCACTTGCCTCTATCAAAGGAACACTAGCTAAAGGAACTTATCTCCATCAATCCAAACTATCATCATCACCAAGTTTTAGTAGATATGGGTTTCTTCTCACATACATCAACCTATGATTACCTCTAAAAAAGTGAAGTGTATCTTCACTATCATCCTTGCCATTGCTTGAAAACCAAAAAATAGGCCTTTTAACAATGCCATAGTGATGTGATATATTATTGAAGTCCAACATAGTTGGGTTTCACAACTTAAAGAATGGTTTCAACCTCTATAGAAATAAAAACCTCATCATACCAGCTAACATCATCAACTAAATTAAAGAAAAAATAAATTTCTTCTAACTCATATTTCAATGAAACATATTCCATACTAACTTATTGAATTGACTAGGAAATCTCCTCATGCACATGAAATCAAATTTTTGAAGATTTGTCATATGTTTAACTCAAGAAAAAATCATAAAATCTACTTGGTATATTTATTGCTACTCAAATTCATTGCAACCTATATGTTGGGCTAGAGTGAAATACTAAAACTCAGGCATGACATCATCCACCACATCAAAAGTTTTGGAAACTTGAAGGTGTTGGTGACTTGAGTTGTTGGGAGAGATTTTTTGTTTTGCCATTAGTGTTATCTTTGATGTCAACCCCTTGCTTGTAGAGGTTGTTGGAGTTTCTAAATTATGTTGCACTATGTTATGGTTTGATTTCAACAAGGAGATGTGTTGTCATTGATGTCAATAGTAAGTTTTTTGCACTATGTTGTCTTTAGTGTTGTCACTGATGTCAACCTATGTCAAACTTTAGTGTGGTGTTGAGAAGTTGTTATAGTTGGAGAGATTGTTAATGTTGCAAATTTTGTAGATATGTTAAGAAGGTGTTTGTGGTGTTGCTAATGTAGCTGGTTCACTTGTTTTCCAAGTGATTTTGAGAAAATTTGAATAGAGAAGTGTGTAGTGTGACATAGGTGTGTTTAGTGTTGTGCTCCATATTTCTTCATGGTTGAAGATATGCTTTTGCAATTTGTATGTGATAATCAAAGGTATTTAGAGGTGCTATATACGGTGTTTCAAGTTCTAGATTGTATGGTAGAGGAAGTTATGTTTGACAGTGTGTCTATCTATAAAGAAGGTTGTTTGGGAGAAATGGAATTGTGTTGCATTTCTCCACGTTTGGGTTTCTTGTCTTGTGGGTTTGGGAATATGTTAATATTATATATATCTAACTTACTTTGTATTTTTGTGTGTTCAGTTGTTTCACAAGTCTAGATTCATAATTTGTGTTCTATAGCAGTGTGTCTGGCTACAAAGAATAAAAGTTTTCTTCAATTTTAGGTGGTTGTGGCAGTGTTGTGGAATATTATGATGATGTTGGAATATTCAGGGATGTTGTGTGGAATCTTTGAAAATTTTCTTTGTGTTCCTATGTTGTTTTAAAACCTAGAGAGGTGTGTATATGGTTTCTTGTTAGTGTTAGTGTAGGTTGGCTAACCTAGCATGCAAGGAAAACTTTAGTGGCGAATCTTCACCAATTGGTTAATTCACACAAACCAACAAGGTGTCCAAATCACTTGGGTTTTACAAATTATTGGTCCAATGCATATCCATTCACCAATGATTTATTTTATGAAGCATATTTAAGAAAAAAAACTCCATAAAAAACTATGCATTTCAAATGGACCGACTAATATTTTCACCTGGAATCCCAGAAGCATGAATAAAACACCTACATATTCACCAATACTATTAAAACAACATTGTATCAAGACCCGTTTCGCCAATTAAAATTTACAAATAGTTTCTTGTGAAGACCCATTTCACCAATTAAAATTTATAAATAATTGCTTATGAGAACCTATTTTGCCAATAACTTTAAAAAATAATTACATTTAAGGACACATTTCACCTTTAAAATTACAACATATCATTGTATAAGCATACAGGATTCGCCAAATTTTTAATATACCATTTAAAAATCTCGTGGAATTTTCCAAATATGGATTGATATAAATAAAATCAAAATTGTCATTTATTCTTACACATTTTTTTTAGTTATGAGGTTCTACTTCTCAATTCGGAAGTCAATGAAAGCCGAAAATGGAGACTTAAAGGTGAGTGATAATTTCTTCATAGTGTTATTAATTATAATAATAAGATTTCTTTGTCTCTTTTCCATTCTTGCTTCAATCTTAAAGATGATATTTACTAGGGAATGGGATCTATATTCTCTATCCTTCTTAAACAGTAAGATTTTTTTTTTCATCTTTTATTCAAAGTGAGAGATCAATATGTCGAGCAGCAAGGGTAAGACTTCTAATCTGCAGGGTAGTGAAGAGGCTGGGAGGCCATCAAAATGCCCAAAACATAGAGGTACCCATAGAATCTTACTTTGGAATTGGCAAAACTTATGATCCATCAAATCAAGATGGAGCTACATCATCAACTTTTTCCACCAAATATTAATGAAGAAGGCATTCACAATACTTCACCACCACTAGAAGGTCAAGGTGACATTGTCATTGATTTATATCCAAATGTATCAAATGAGGATGGAAATTTCACATAAGATGTTCCAAGGGATACCTTGGTTAGCTAGAATGAGATAATTGACTTGGATGAGGATGATGTTGGTAGCAAGAAAAGAAAAATAAAATCAACAATGGGGTGTGAGTGGGAAATGACAAGGAATTTTCAACTTGGTTGGTTGTTAGAGTACCCATTCATTATACCAGTGGGGAAAGAAAATGATATTGAAAGTGCAACATTGTCCAAATGTATGATTTTTAGTAGGAAATATGGAAGAGACAAGACATTGCAGCTAAAGCTTAACACTATAGAAAAGCATATTAATAAAGTTTATGAAAAAAAATCATAGACAGAAAGGAACAATCAGTCAGACAATGGAAATCAAAGGAAGTATGTCTTCATGTTAGGTATGATGTGGAATATGAAGAGCATGACCAAAGAATGTTGAAGCTTTTCGCATGTCAAGGTACACTTAAGGCTCAATTTTGAAAAGCAATGGAAGCAGCAAATCTATCAAAAACTATTAGATGATTGTTGTTTTTCATATTTTGTCCAGAGGGCATCCTATGACAGACTACCCAGAATATTCTAGTTTATTGTCTTATTTAGGTGTTCCTCACTATCCCTTCTCACATTGGTCAATAAACACTAGATGGGAATGGAAAAACTATCTTGCTACAATTTAAAAGGAAGATTTAAAGGAGAAATTAAAAGAGTCAAATTCCATTGCATTATCTTTAGATGAAGTTACTGCGGTAGACAATACTTCTTGGGTTTGTATGCATTTGTATACTGTATAACAACATGTTTGCCAAGCTCATTTTCTTTGTGTTCATAAAATGAAGGACAGTTCAACATCACAAAATCTATTTGAACTAGTCAAGAAATATTTGAATGAAATTGTAGGTATGGATGAGTTGAAAATTACCAAAAAGTTGGTGTGTGTAGGAGTTGATGGAGCTGTAGTGATGCAAGGTCAAAGGAATGATGTTTGCACAAAGTTACAAACTACTTTTTCACCATACATGTTTGGCATTCACTACATGGCCCACTAAATGATTTTATCATTCATAATTGTAAGCAAGTTTCCTACAGTATCAAAAGTTGAAAATCCAGTCCGTGAGATCCACACATACTTTTGTCAAAGTCCCAAACATTTCACAAAATTTCAAAATTTTGCTAAGGTAATAACACCAAGAAACAAGCTTCTCAAGGATGTCGATACCAGATGGATCTCCCTACATGAACCAATGCAATGAGTTCTTTTACAATATCAATCCTTGATTGGAGTGATGTACAAGCATTGTAGCACTATAGATAAAGCTCCTGACCTCTTACATAGGTTAAGCAATATAGAGACACTCTTGACTTTAACTAGTTTTCTCCCCATGCTAGATGTGATGAACAATCTTGTGAAGAAAGCCTAAGATAGAACTATATATATTTATGAATATGCCAATCTATGTGAGAATACATGCTTGGCCCTCTATCGTCTATATCTAGATCTAACACAAGAAGGCCCAAATTATTTCATGTGGCAGAAAATTACTGATTTGAATAATCTTGATAATTATTTATAGTTTAATGCAAGCAGGCACTTATGTATCTGTGTACATGGACATGAGATACCAATGTACCATTATAAGACAAGTCAGGTTCTCTAGCAGAGATGTTGTTAACAAGGAATATTTTAATGGCATTGTTAAATTTGTTAGTGATAATTTGAAGGAAATTGCAAAATCTCTTTCCTTAGAGATTCGTGAAAGATTCCCTCGACATGAAATACTTGAAGCCATGGGTATTGTGTATCCTCAATTTTGGGTAAACCGAGATAACCCAAAATATTTTCATGATAAACTAAAAATCTTGATTGAACAATTTTTGAAAAGTGTAACATATAATGAGCAAAAAATAGAAGGAATTTTAAATCAAGCTAAGCTTAGACAACAATGTAGGAATTTTTCAATAGTTATGAAGGGCTAGTATAAATCCATGGGCACAGACAAGGCCTTTGAACTGGGATCAATAAAAAAGGTTTGGACAAGCTTAGGTCAGAGTGAAATATTGTATGATTCAATATCAGAATATTTCAAACTTGTTGATTTATGTCAAACAATGATATTGGGGCTGGTGGAGGATGAGAGAGTTTTTAGTACATTGGCATTTTTGAAATCAAAGTTAAGAAACAGACTAGACAAGAATTTGGAAAATTGCTTGAGGATGAAAAGAACTGCATATAATGTCAAATAAATTCCTTTTGAAAGGGAACTCACAATTTGGAGGTCCACATGTGAAAGAAGAGGGACTGAGTTGTGCAACACTCCAATTCCAAATGTTGGTACTGGTGGCACTAGCAGTGGCAATGGGATTGGGATAGATGACATTGACACAAATCACACAATGAATGTTGAATTTGAGACATAGGCCAAAGAAAATGAAGAGCAAACACAAAATCAAATTCAAGACAACTCTTTTACTTTATCTCAAGATGAACATTAGTTTGAGGACCCTAACTCTATTTGGGAAATGGAAGAGAATTAGCAGCTTTTAGGTATTTATACTGCACTTCATGAATCAGTTTCCATTGTTCCAAATTGTAGTTGATGATATTTTATATTGTATTCAATGAAATTGTGAATCATTGCACTTCATTATATTTTATTTTACATTGCACTTCATGAATCACATTCCAAACTGTAGTTGATAATATTTTATATTGTATTCCATAAAATTGTTATATTTTATATTGTATTCCATGGTATTGAATTTGATATGTGATCATCATTTTTAAAGAACAACACTTATCGCACTACTTATAAAAAAATCCTATTGCATTGAAATTCACACAATATTTGATAAATAACTGAAAGGAATATTAATCCATTCCTTGAACATAAGCTAATAGTTGAACATCCATAACTTATAAGCTAACAATTCAACATAACTAACTTATAAAGGCATCCACACAACTTAAACAATAAAAGCTTAAACTACCAAATCACCTAAATTATACTAAGAAATCATCCACCACCATAAAATATTTATTCATAGATAAACATTCCACAACAATGAAACTAACCAAAAATATATCATTCCAATAATAGATAATCCACTAGAAAACTACTCAGTAAAAGTAGAATAAATCCACACACCATAACTAGCAAACTAACTATGTATGCATGAACTTCACCATTGTCTTTCTATATTAAAATAACTCTCTCCTCCTCCACCGACTATAAAGATGACCAACAGAGACTTGCAACTCAACAAAGTGAACCAAGTCGAGGAATTAGGAAGTTATGAAAATTTAGAAATCCACAACAAGGTTATAAAACTTAGAGGACTAGCAACTAAGATTAGGAGAAGCACAAAAACTGTGACTTTGAGTGATAGTAAGCACAACAATAAAACTAACCAAAAATATATCATTCCAATAATAGATAATGGAAAACTACTCAGCAAAAGCACAATAAATCCACACACCATAACTCAAACATTACGTATGCATGAACTTCACCATTGTCTTTCTATATTGAAATAAAAAGAAAAGTAGTAAAAATAGCAAAAAAAAAATTCTCTTGATAACGGTTTCTTGAAGACAACCATTTTAGATATTAAAATAAAGAGTATTTGAAGTATAAAGAGAGCCAAATTAAAGAAAATAACATAAAAACTAAAAACTAAATAGCAATCCCAACACCGACTCTTTCACTTCCAATTATTTCCACCTCCTGCTCCTCTAGTAACACCTCTTGTTCCTTTACTCTTTGCCTATATTCCTAGTACTTGGTGACAATTGCAGTGATGTTTTTGCTTCCTAGAGTCATGGTGATTTGCAGCCTTCTCCTCCATCTTGAAAATGTACGGTCTGACTCAGATAGCATTTCATAGATGTTGTAACTTTTTGAATTAAATGCACTCATATAGGTCTATAAGTTACTCAATTTTTTGAATGAGTTTGTAGTGGTTGTCTCAGGATCATCTACTTCTCTATTATACACTTATTTAAATTCCATTGTTATGTCTACAAGATCCAATACATTTTCATCAAACCCATCCGTGAGGTCCACTTCAAGAGCATTAAAGTTCTCCTTGATCTTCACCAATATGTCAAAGTATTTTTCTAACACTTTATTGATTTCCTTGATATAATCTTCATATACTGCCAATTTTTGCTCCAATGAATCATACCAACTAGGGTCAATTTCTCTAGGGTCATCCACCAATTTTTCTCTTATTAACAAAGTGTGATCCATGGAGATTGATTCTGCAATGTCCCTTGAAAGAAAAAATGTGCTACTGTGTTCTCTCCTAGTCTATTGGAGCTTAGCTACCAATTCCTTTCTTTTATTAGACACATTAACAAATAATTTTCTAAATTTAGTAATGTGGAAAATGCCATCCTAATAAAGCTCTTCTATCTATTCATTGGAAGCTTTAGCATAACCTATATTTTTCTTGACCTATTGCACAGTGTCAAAATCAATACCTTGAACATTTGAGCTTGAGGCTTCCTCAATGGTCAGAGTGACAATTGCTGAAATAAAATTTATTAAAGAAATATTATGATATTGCAACTGAAGGTTCTCCATTTTTTGTTCTTTTTCTATTTTGATCAATGCATTAACAGAGTAATCCACATGATATACATCACCTTCTAAAGTAGATGGCCACATATCAGCTTTTGTTATCTCATTTTCATTTAGGTCCTTTTCTAGATCAGCAATCTCCAACATTTGAATCCTAGTAGTGGAATTAGTGACAATTCGTGACATCCTCTTAGCCTTTTTGGGCCTTTGGTGACCTTGCAATAGCATGGAAACTATATCTACTTCAATTTTCATTGCGGTAATATTCCTTCTTTTCTTCTCAACTGCTTTCTTTAACCATGTTGGGGAAGATGCCACTAATCCAATGTCTCTACTTTCAACACTTGCATTTTCCTTTTTTTCAGTTGATTGAACATAAACAAAAGTATCTTGTACTAGAGAAGGGGGAACTTAAAAGAATGTGGGAAAAGAATTATCATCAATTATTTGTTGAAAAATTCCCTCAAAGTCTATAGTCACTAGCTTTTCTTGACTAGCCTTTTTCTTAGGTACTAAGGGTACACTATCCTGTTCACAAATTGATTTTAGCTTGGCCCTAGTATCTTTTGGCTTCTCGCCATCTCCTCCTAACTATGAGCCAATCCTAGATGGTCTAATTGACTACTTTCCAGCTGATATATTTATGCCAGAGGCATGTACAATCCCTTGTTCTTTTCTCTATGAAACTCTTTGCTCATGGGGAGAACCCGCACTTTGGTGCCATTTTCTGTTCAACCAATCTAAAGTTCTACTCAAAACAGGGTCAGAAAGGACCATTAAGTTTGAAACTTCATCCTCTGACCAATTAATTTTATACAATCGATTACCAGTAGAGGCTCGATATTCGAGATCAATGATCACTGAGTCTTCTTGTGTATCTTCTGGAATATTGAAAGAAATACCAAAATCTTGTATTTTCCTTAGGGGACCAATCTCATGAAATTTATTCTATACACGTTGCCTTCATTTGTGCAGTCTTCCCAAAAATATTCAATATCAAGGTGATGTTCATAGCTACCAGCTCCATACAAATTTTGCTTAACATAACCCTTGCCATCAAAATTAGTTCTCACGGGAAAACACTAAAAAATGAATTCATTCAGGGATTTATGCACACCCCTATAAATATTATTACTTTTTCAAGAAAATGAAGGCATGGACAATGGAAAAGCATACCTGTTCTTTCCCATGTTTGAATATTTAACATTTACAACAGCCATCTACTGCAAAACTTCAAGAAAAACCAGGAAATCACTTGGGTAACAAGGAAATTTCAATGGATCCTTCTCAAAACCTTTAATTCTAAGATAAGTAAATATGTTGAATTGAATGTAGAAACTTCTAAACCTCAATACTAGAGCAACCACTTTAAGTGAAACCCAAAGCTCAGGTTTTCCATCAAATTTTCTCATAATTTCCATTAAAAATGTGTCATTGACGTGGCAGAAATTCCTCATTCCAACCTCCTTAGTGAGTTGTGGAAAATTTCTATACACAAGCATGTTCGGTGTCAGAGACCTTTGCGGTTCCAACCCTACCTAGACAACATCTTGACTAGCTAGAATGTAAACCAGGTATGAGCACATGTGGAAGGAAACAGTATTCCAGAAATTTATCAATTGCTCATTTAAATGATAACTAATAATCTCAGCCCAGTCAATGAATTTATTTTCACTACGAATCAACAGAATAAAATAGCACATCCAAAAATCAAAAGAGTCTGAATATGCATTACCAACCACACAATGTAGCAAGGTGATAGCATCAGAAATTTCATCCTTAAAATGAACCCTTTTAAGCTTTGAGGGCAACTAAGACTTACCCTTTTTCTCAGACTTCAACCAATTCCTCGCAATGGAATTTTTGCACCATTCCTCATTCATTCTGAAAAAATCGTCACCAACAACTATAGGCATTTCCTCTACAGTTTCCCTCTTTGGAATGCTTAATGTGTGGGAAATGACTTCAAGAGTAATTCTTGCGATGACTAACCCATCCACAGCTCTAATTTCATGAGTCTCTAGAATGTAGCCCCTTGCGCACACAATCACCAGGTCAGCACTTTGTGCAGCCTCAAGAAAACCTCTCGCATGCACCAAACCACTCTGTAGAACTTTATCTTCCAATGTTGTTATCTCCCTTTGCTACAGGTGTACCAAAAACTCCTCCAAATTGACATGCCCAGTTTCAGTGTCCCTCATGCTAGACCAGTGATTTTGAATTTCGCTCTACATGAGCACAAATTCACTGAGATAGAATGTTTGCACTTGAGAAGTACTAGCATTGGAAAAAAATGAGAATGAAGGCTAAATGATTGAGTAAAACTTCACCACCCACTTATGTCATTATTTTGATAGGATGTGCATTAAATGTTCCTTCCAATTTCATTCCTTAAAAAGATAGCCTTTAAACCTGCATGCTTTTTAAAAAAATTGAAAAGATAACTCAAGGTTAGTTCCTACATAGCATTCAATGAGATGACGGTGCCTTTTAAAGCCAAGATAAGTCCATAAAGTCATGTGGTCGCTAAGACTTGCAACCTTAGAACCAAAGTCTAAAGTTTTAAAGTTTTTGAAACCTCCAAATCACTGACTACAAAGATGACCAACAAAGACTTGTAACTCAACAAAGTGAACCAAGTCAAGGAATCAGGAAGTTATGAAAATTTAGAACTCCATGAAAAGGTTATAAAACTCGGAGGACTAGTGACTAAGGTTAAGAAGAGCACCAAAACCATGACTTTGACTGATAGGAACCACAGCAAAACTAACCAAAAATATATCATTCCAATCATAGATAATCCACTAGAAAACTACTCAGCAAAAGAAGAATAAATCCACACACCATAACTCAAAGATTGTGTATGCATGAACTTCACCATTGTCTTTCTATATTGAAATAACTCTATCATCCTCACCAACTACAAAGATGACCAACAAAGACTTACAACTCAACAAAGTGAACCAAGTCGGGGAATTAGGAAGTTATGAAAATTTAGAACTCTGTGACAAGGTTATAAAACTTGGAGGCTAGCAACTAATCTTGTTTTTCTCCCTTATTTTGAGTCTATCATATCTCCAAATATTACATTTTACATGAATTATTAATGAAATTTGATCAATGATCTTTCATTAATCTTATTTGTCATTATGCATTGATGTATGTTTTAATTTTGGCTTTGGTTTAATGAACCAATTAAAGTACCTTGATTAAAGCATGAATTCATAAATTTTTAGTGGATCTGATAAGTAGTCATGGAGATTGAGTATTCATGTGTGAATTGTAATGCAATTTCACTAATATTATGGATGCCTGGAATTAAAATCACCGTATAGTTCATATTTTAATTGTGTTAAAAGTAAAACTTGAGCTTGTACTCAGTGATTCATTACTCAACTCAATGCTTAATAGCATATTAACAATAGTATTAGTAGCATATACAACAATGAACATCATCAATCATTTAATGTGTATCTAGTAGTTGAAACCACTACCAGACTTTTTCTTCAAATGATAAAATAAATAATACAGATAATTGAACATTAACACATTACTGAAGTCTAAATTTGAGATTTTTTATTGATTATCACATGAAGGAATACATAGAGGCATTGGCAATGCAAAATATTGCTCAAAGACAACTCTGCACAAAGCTGATTTGGAACTTGGAAACTCATATTATCAAAAATCAAATCATTGCATCACCTTTTCTAGCAACTTCCATTGTTCAAGTGGTGGAATTGTCATTTGTTCTAACTGATGTTGTTTGACTTGAAGATTTTTTAACCATTCACGATCCAAATTAAAACCTGTCTTGGATTCTTCATTCAATTTTGCATTCAAGGTTAGTAATGGTTTGATGGAATCCAAATAGTTCACCACATCTGGGTTCTGAGGAAACTAGTCCAAATCAATCTTCCTTGCATCCTCCATCTTCTTTCTAAAATCATTTTTTCCAATGAATCACTCATTTGTTTCAAAAGCCTCTGGAAAACCAAGCTCTGTGAAGTTCCTTACCTTTTATCCACCTTCTTCATCTTGTCTACAGCCAAATGAAAATATTCCTTTGTTTCACACATTCTCAAACACTTTTCAATGATAGATGACAATGTCATTGATGTAGCAAACCGATTAGTAATCCCTTTTGATTTCAAAACATTGTCACTGGATTTGTAGACTATTTGTTGAATTTGATTTGCAGATTTCTCTAATGCCAGCACATTTTTGTTGTCCACTAAATATTTGTTGAGCTTCTTATGATGTTGTTTGATAGCATCAATCAATTAAAATATGTCACACAAATGATCAATCCTCTGCATTATTTCATCTCAAATATTTTGTTTCATATGCCTCATTGTTTCTCTACAAAATCTAGATAACTTATTTTGACAAGACTTAATTTCATTTTTTTTCTTTCATCAGCTCTACCTCCAATCTTTTATTTCTTTTTCTCTCCTCCAATTTTTGGTCCCACTGTGCATTGCCATTCACAATGCTTAGTCTTAATTTTTCTAAAGTGGATTTTTCCTCATCATATTTCTTGTTGCTCTCATCTAGCCTTTCCTTTAGTTCATTCACTTCAGTCTCATTCTACTTATCATCTTTTCTTGTTGATGTAGAGGTGGATTTTTTTATTCATTTTTCTAATTCATTGCTCTTGTTATTTGTTGCTTTCTTCTTTGCTTTCTCATTTGCTAGGTTTTCCTATAACTTTTCAATTTGAGTTTGCAACCTTTTTTTCTCTATCTTTCTTTAGCAATGATGTGTACACCAATTTATTGTTCTTCTTTGATACATTAATTTTGTCAGTATTTGTGAGTCCAAAAAAATATAATTGAATATTGTTCATTTGGAATTCAAATCGAGCCATCTGATTTGCTGGTTTGTTTTGAACTGTGGGAACAAGAATTGTGTACTCCATGATTTCTTTATTTGTTTCAAATGTGGGTAATACCATGGTTGTTGTAGGATCTATAGTTATAATAGACACACTTCCCATCAGTTGTTTCTTTTCTTTTTTATTCAAGTCTAATTTCTTTTTAAACTCTTCAATGTAATCAAAACCTAGGGATGCAAGAACAATGGAATGCTTGAATGGTAGAGGAATAGGAGTACTTGCAATTTCTAATGATGTCGCAGCCATACTAACTGGTAGCGGGGAGTGCTTGGAAATAACTCCTTTGTGGAAAATCCACTAGTAGTGTGACTTGGACCTATCAAAATCCTTTGCCTCTTTTGTATTCCTTGATCACCTGGTGTTTCTATGGTATATTGTATTGTTGTCCTCTTGTTTGTAATTTTTTTTTGTAGCACATGTTGACCACTACTAGTACTACTACCCATACCATTGCTACCAAAGGCAATTCCTATTGCACAAATCTCTCCACCATGGGAATTTCCTAGTTGTGATTGTATCTGACCATGAGGATGAGGATTTGAAGCTCTAACAAATTGACTTGTATGCCTTGGGTCTACTTTTTCACCTCCAAGCCCAAGGCCAGATTTATCAACTATTTTTCTATGCTCTGCATCTATTACCATCCAAGGGCCTTGTCTTTGGGACCCCAAAGGACCACCTTCATAAACCATTTTTTCAACTATGGTTGCTCCTGAAGTATATGCTTATTTTGCAGCCTCACTTAAACCAAGTTTAAAATTGACATGGCTTTGTTCTTCCCTATCATCATTAGATTCATCATCACTTTATTTATCTTCTTGTTCATTTGGATGCTCTATATTCCACAATTTTCTAAACTCGTGATCTTCTTTGTTATCTCCATACTCTGCAAGAGCTCTTGGATCACCTAGCTCCTTCCTCATAGACCAAAAGGCAGAAATTTTTTTATCGTGACCAATTTTTATCTATAACTTCCTTCTCTAGTGAATATGGTATTTTTACTTTACTAGATGGTTTATGATTTTTTTCATAAAATTTGTTGTACCTCCTAATTTTCTTTTGATGCAATTCCATAATTTATGCTAACAATTATTCAAAATAAATACCATTCTCAGCAGCACTTTTCTCCATTGCTATTCTAACCTCATCCCAAGAATCCTTGTTTCTCAAGTTTTCAAGGAAGGGTTTATTTTGATGTTGAATTCTACTTGTAGCATTCTTATTAAGCACAATCATTGATTTAATGGTGTCACATGGATTATACTACTAGTGACAAATAGCATCAAAATAAAAAATAAAAAAAATTATGTGCCACACTAAATTCTTTTCTCTCACATGTGAACTCTCCACATGAAAAAGGTAAAGAAGGAAATAAGGTCTTCTTTTGTTGATTGACAAAGTTTAGTTCATTAGTACTCTACATATGCCTTACATATTCCAATGCAAAAACCCTTTTTTTCACATGTATCAGAAATTTCTATGGTTGTACTCCAGATCCATAAAATCTTAGCATACTATATTCTTCCATTAAGTAGCAATCAACCAATTGTATTTCTTTTCCTATTTGAATGCAGTTTATATATGGCATAGGCAATCTAGGCATTGGAGTATTTGTAATTGCTTGATGCAATGGAGCCAAAAAGTAATCTACAAAATGTTTGTAGTTCCTTCAAGAATCATTCATCCTTATCTTAGTGGTCCATTCATATATTGGAGCCATTTTTCTTTTCCTCGACATTACTATAGGGCTAAATCTGAAGCTTGTTGGTCTGAAACATTCCTCTAAATTTGAATAGAAAAATATAGCACAAGTAGGTTGTGAACCTAAATGTCTTGGTGGAACCTCCTTTAATCATTAAAAATTATTTATGCATGGATTCTACAATGTGGTCAATAAAATTACATTTGACATGTAGAACACCATAATGGATATTATATACCATTTCAAGGAGGCTTGCACCCATTTCCAAATTGTTATCCAGTCTAAGGAAAAATGCTAGCATGGAAATAGTATCCTGAACCCATGGTATAAAAATATCCAAATCATAAGGAGTCTTATGATCACCTTTCAATTTGTTTCTATCTTGGACTATTTTATTTAAGAAATAATTTTTCTAAATTTCATCCACTACATCATAATCACTAGCAAGCTTTTCTAAGTCAATGTGGAAATTTCTAAATTCTTTGGTTGTAAACCCCAACACTTTTCCAAGTTCTTTTTCATTAATGGATAACAATTCTTCTTTTCTATCTTTATTAACAATTGCTCTTTTTTTATCATCATAATTTTGGGCACAGACCATGATAAATTCTAGGCAATGGAAAGCCTCATGTAACATCATGCGCCCTAATCCAGTTACCCACGGTGCACTAATACTATTAACTTGCATTTTTTTTGTAGCCTTATTCTGAGATGAAAATCTAAGTTCTAAGGTACGCCTACCATAGGTTTCAGGATCATAAATATCATGATATTCATTAGTGAAACCTAGGGTTTTAAGAAATTTTGCATAATGTATTTTTTTATCTGACATTGCTCTAGTGGTACTGGTGGTAGACATGCTTATACAATGTGAAATTGTGAATTCCCTATTAGTCCTTCTTAATTTTTCTTAATTCTTAAGTCTCTCAACCCTAAACCCAAACTTCAAAGTTTGACAAAATAAGATTTTATGAAATGCCAAACGATGAAATGTAGCCACAGGAATTCTTTCACTTACCTGTATTTTGATTCTTGAAATGATTAATGCTGACAATCATGGAATCTAGGTTCCTAGAATGGCTTTGTTGGAAGTGGAACTGTGGAACCCAGAACAAGGTGGTGCACTACAATGAGCAAACTGAAGACTGAAATATACCCATGTGATGACCGTCTCACTTAAAAATAAAATCGCTTAGTAGCAGAAAGTTCTTTTCTTTCAAACATTAAAGTGAATGAAACTGAAACATCTACGTGTTGCTTCTAAACTACACAATTAGTACACGACTGAAATCATTTAAAACAAGCCATTTAGTCCTGCATTGGAAACAAATTCTAAACCATTGATCTTTGTAAATCTAATGGTTAAAGGGTGATTCTAGATGTTTAAGTTTGCAAACCTAGCACTCTGCGCATTTCATTCCAGAATGCAACTACAACCATACATCAAATGATCATTGAACGGTTGAGTAATTTATGATATAAATAACAAACATGTGTTTTAAAGTTGTTTTAAACTTTAATGCACTAGGATTGACATCAAGGCCAAGGGGCTGGTAACTTAACGTTTCAAAGGACTTAATAAAATGAATAATATACCGAGAACCAGGGGAGAAGGTCAACAAAAAATTAGAAATCAATAACATTTTGTTAAACCCTAACAAGAGTGACAACTTTTAGTGTTTAAAATATTTTTTGTCAATTTGATGGCAACTTTCTTTTTTCATTTGTATTGCTTTATGTTTTACTTTTAAATTTGCATGTAATTATTTCATAAATAGATAATACTTAATTTCTTAAAGGAAAAAAAAAATTTCAAATAGATTAATAGACATTGAACTGAGAAAATAACTCTTTACTGTAAATGAATAACAAAGAATAACACAACACAACCATTTATTTCATTACAACTGAATTACAATGTCACATTATTATATATCTTTTTAAATATGAGTAGTTGTAAAGTAGGAAAGCTCCTATTTTGTATAAATAACATATGTCATTTTACATAGACACAATTTATTCCAAGTTGTTGCTCATGACAATGGATTACAAATTGATTCCAATTTCCAAGCTTTTGTTAGTGACAATGCAATACAAATGTGACACTAAAAATAAATGCATGATTCCAAAGCTTCTACTAGTAACAACGTAATACAAATGTGGCTCTAAAAATAAATGCAAGGGACTCGCTTGGCCAACAATGTTGGGGAACTGGGAGCTATGAAGATACAAAATGTACTTATCCCCTTTGAGAACCAAAATCATGCAAAAGATGAGTGGTAGTAAAATTGCTCCCATCTTCTACCTACAACCTCCATGCATCGAGATAGCACTTATCTCCACCAAAGCTCCTCATCCTAGTTCAAAACCTATCTGAGAAGTTAGGTCAACCAAAACAACTTCTTTCCAATTCCACCCATTTTGAACTTGAAGGAAATTGGTCTTTTTCTCTATAACTACATAACTAGAGGTAGGAGAATTTAGAGTATCCCCAATAATACCACATCATCTTCTTCCTAAATCCTTATTAACCCTAAAAAATGAAAAACCTTATGACACTATCCACTATCACTATGCCTATTTATGGGCCACCAGTGCTGCTACTAGCCTAATTCGCGCAAACCAAAAAACCAACTTAATCAATTCATGTAACGTAAGCCTTACATGTACAATTAAAATGTTTAACTTGATTGACGTCTGGCTACATGCAAATTGTACCTCAAGCTAACAAGTTGTCAAAATCACCACACTCTAGTGCCACTCCAATGATATGAAATCATTACAAATCTTGTTTCATTAAAGCTATGAGTTGTCTAATCAATCGCTTCGGATGTTCATATGGCATTAATCACCGCCCATAGTATGGCTACCACACTTTCTTCAAAAAGATTAAGAATTTCAATTAAATGAAATGTAGTATGTTGAGGCATTGAAAAGAGAGAATGAGAGATGAGTGAAGAGCCTTGATCTCACCACATGTTCACATCTAACAGTTCTATGATTATTCTGGAGGTTTCAATTCTTAAGTCTAGTGCTTTAGAGATTTACTTCCGAAATGAAACTATAGTCATCCATCAAAAAATCATTGAACGGTCATGGCTATATTGATTTGACCTGATGTATCTAGCTACAAATATGGAATATCCTTCACACATATTTCCTTCATTACTTTGTTCCAGGGATTGTATTATAAATTATTTTATAAGGTTGATAATTCAACCTTGTTTGGCCTTTACATCCTTTGTGTAAAATGTTCTTAATTTTTTAATCATTGGTCCTACATTCTTCCTAGGTGGTCCCTCTTTTAAAACAAACTTTATGCATGTACATATTTCTACCACTTAAGTTCTTGTATCGCTTATTGCCAAAATACTTCAACCCATCGTGTTCATTACCACGATGAGCGATGAGCCTTGATCTCGCCATGTGTCTACATCTAATGGTTCTAGTGTTATTCTGAAGTTTTCAATTCGCAAGTCTAGTGCTTCAGAGATTTACTTCTGGAATGCAACTACAATCGTCCATTGAAAATTCATCGAACAATCGTGATTATATTGATTTGCACTAAAATTTTACCACTGAAATTTTACCACTAAATTTTTTTTATTAGTTTGAGATTATGTTTAATTTGCCAATGGTTTAATTCGCCAATGATTTTTTTTTTTGGTTTCAAAAAAAGTTTTAATCACCAACAAAATTGTTTTTTATGTTTTGAAAATAGGTTTAATTTGTCAATGGAAATATTTTCTAGGTTTGAAAATAGATTTTAATCGCCAATGAAAATTTTTTCTTGGTTTAAAAATATTTGCAATTCGCCAATATTTTTCATAGACTTCTAGTGATTAGAAAAGATTCGCCAATGGAGATTTTTTTTTCCCAAAAAATAAAAAAATTTACCACTAAAATTAATATTTTTATCAAGAAGTATACAAGATTCACCATGATTTTACACCTTCACGGAGGGGGGGGGGTGTTTCTAAAAGTTATCCCTGCTAGCATGCTAACACTAATTATGGAGGTTTTTTGTTGTTTGTGGAAGTGTGGCCAAGTTTGTTGGTGTAGATTTGAGTCCTAGTTAACCCATAGCATGGTATTCCTTCACTTATTTCCATTGCAAAATTGTTTGGTGCCAACCAATTTGGTGTTTCATGTTTGAGGTGCATACATTTCATTGAGGCTAACCTAATTAATATTTTTTAGATCACAAATGGTATAAATGCAAGATGAATTGTTGGAGATGTTATGTGGAAAGTGTGTGTGATGTGAATGTGATAAAGTGTGGTGATTTGAGTGTGAGTTTAAATGTGTATGAATTTGGATGTAGTGAGCAGAAGGTGCCTACATTTTTAGTGTGCTTGAAGTTGTTGGAGGCAATGAACTAAAGTTTGTAGATGGTGTAAAGTTGCAGTGGTGAATTTTTCCTATTGCTCTAAGATAGTGAATCTTTATGTAACAGTTTCTTCTTCTTTCTTCTTTCTTTCATACACTAAGTCCTTTTGGTAGGGAGTATTTCTTCTTTTCTTAGTAGTGATCCCTTTGCAATGAGCCTAATTGGATTTGGTGTTTTTATTCATATATATGTGATCTAATCCTCACTGTGGTATTTCCTTGCTTAGGGTTTTCCACATAAATTTGATCTACTAATGCTTAACGAGGGTTTAAATGTCCATAAGGGTTTGAAAGTTAATGAGGGGCTGAATTTTTTAATGTACAATTGATTCACCCCCCCCCCCTTCTTAGTTGTCGTGTACATCTAACAAAAATTTGCATCTTCACCATGAAAAAAAAACTATGTACTCAACTTTGTTAATTTTAGGGAATTTAACAAAAACCTATCATACCTCAATGTTGCATGTATTGATTAATATTTTACTTAAATTGTCTCACTATTTCAATGTATTCTTCATCAATTATTGAAAAAAAAATAGTGATCTGATTGAAGTACACTCTATATACATGTGGAAGATAAGAAGTATTGCACCCAATAATTAGGTTCTCATTTATTCACACTATTCAAGGACAAGGTATTAAAATTGAAAATAAGTGACCACATTAATATTTGACTCAAAAAATTATAGTTAACTGAAATAACCTCTACCTCATGCAAAAATATTTCAATAGCCTTAATACCAAAATGTTACAACATAATTTCATTAGGGGTCATACCCTTTTAACATTTATATATTGTTCTAATATAAGGTATAAAAACTTATATATTATATGCTTATTAAGCATATCAAAATTTGAAATATTTATAGTCTAATAATTATATTATTAATTATTTATAAATGGTGGTTTTTGAATAGGTGTGACTAATACCCTTTCATGCATTATGTCACCCCTCATATATTTAAGGAGGTTCTCTTATTCAAGAGATAGAATTTGGAGATTTTATAGTGAATTATATCACTATACACATGAGGTATTACTAGCCATGTGTAAGTATGGGGAAGTGCTCCCTAAGTTTGGTCTATTTTATAATACACCATTATTATTATTGTTTTAATAAAATGATGTTTTATGTGGTTTTTTATTTGAAAGGGTTTTCCCCATGTATATCTTGTGTAATGTATAAAATCTATTCTTATATGATTCTCATTTTATTTATTTAATATATTGTATATAATGATTAGTATCCTAAGATCCTAATTTCTAACATGGTACCAAAGAAAGTTAGGCTATATTGATCATTTTAACAGGTTATACTAGAAGACATGTTGAGATTTATGGGAAACCTCATTATGCTCAATCAACACATGCACAAAACATTTATTTCAATGCATCTAGTGTGATTTTTCTATTGTTTTATAATCAATTCGTTAGAGCTAAGTTAGGAAATTCTACTCAATTTTGTATAAGTGATCTATGAGGTAATTTTCATACTAATCATTTTTCTCTAACATATTTATAGTATTGTATATTATTTTTATTTCCATCTATTTGATTATTAAGTTATGTATGAAGTGTATTATTTAATATTATATGTCATAATTAATTAATTCAAAATGATTCCATTATCATTAGAATTATAATATTCTTATAATCCAAACCACAAAACCTTTTGAAAATGTCTATTCTCTAACAAGTTAACAACCAATTTTTAAAGTTTTATATGTATATTTTTTTAATTAAAATTTAAATAATTTTTATTAATATGAAAATATTTATCATTCCAAATATCTGACTCCTCAACACATAATTATTTCCCCCAAAACTATTTCCTACTTCTCTCTACAATATACTAAGTTTTCTTGGTAGCTCTATTATTTCTTATTTATTCTTACCTTCTCCATATACCTTTGGCCATTCATTTTTTCAACTAAGTGTTATTTTTAAGAAAGTCATGCCCTTTCACTTTTTTGACCAAGCCTTATTTTAGTAGATCATGTCATATCTTCAAAGGACATATCATTTAATAGTGACTCCTTGTAAATTTATATGTGAAGCTAGAAGTCTTGTTTGATGAAATTGATCACTATAAAATTGTTGTGATGTTGGAAACCATGATTTTTGCTTGAAGTGTGTGTGTGGTCTCACAACATGCCCCAAGAATGTAAGGCTTGGAGACCCAAGTTGAAAATTGATGCTTATGGAGAGCGTTGGTTGGCTAATGATCAATGGGAGATAATGTAAAAGGTGAAAATATTTAAAATAATTCATGGTTAAAGGTATCGAGTGTTGGGAAATTGGGTAAGTGGAATGCCCAAAGTGAAGTTTGATAAGTTGTTGCA